>JAJLTN010000556.1:45771-132169 GCA_030568215.1 Lipomyces kockii | reverse complement strand
CTTATCGTTCTTGTACCTAGCTGCTCCCGACGCAAATGCCTTCAAGAGGTCATCCATCGCAGCGTTCCGGATGTCGTAAGGAGTTTCCTCGAGCCAGGGCTTTTTCAGCAACTCTAGCGCCTCCTTATTGATCGCCCTGGCTCTCAACGCCTTCTACGATCTCGGGACCCCCTCATCCATTATGGCGCGCAGACATTCGTTGTATGTCCAACGTGCCGCCCCAATCCACTTCACCAGAATCTCCTTCTCCTCCGCCGTCGGGTAGACTCTGTATCTCTTGGCCTTCGACGCGGGCGCCTTTTCTGTCTTGGCTTTCTTCGCCGGTCTTTCCGCGCCCGCGTCACAAGGTACGGAGGTGAAGAGCTCTACGGAGGTGAACGGCTCCTTCACTCCCGTACCAGAAGACCATCGGAGACAATTGCCCCATCCGTGGGCAATTGTTTCCGGACCCCATTCCTCGATGTGGCAGGAAGAAGCGGGCAGCCACAGCTGCTTACTTACTTCCGCCGAAACGCCGTTCCAGAATGGCTTGGGAATGTATTTCTGTTGCTGCTTCTGTTGTTGTTGTTGCTGTTGCATGTCCATCGTTATCAGCGCAGGCGGAAGGAGTACGTAGATGAATAAAAGTATGGCAGAACAATGTGGGAACGGAGACGAGAGGGTAGATATGAAAATCAGATGAGAATAGCAGCGGCTGGACAGATGGGGGTTATTTATAATCAGACGAGAGGCACAGAACAGAAATAGCCCGCAGTCTGACGAAGAGAGACAGAGAGACACAGCGACACAGAGCGCGAGAGGGGGAGCGGCGTAGCTCGCGGTCTGGCGAATGGTGAATTCGTGTTACGCGTAGTTCGAGATTGAGTGATTTGTTCAGCTGAGATTGCCGTTCCGTGTTCCGTGCGAGCCTCCGTCACCTTTCGGTTCGGCCGCCATCGAATTAAAGTAGTACGAGGAGAGTGCGGCTCAAGTGGTTGCCCCTGCGGTCAGGCGCATTTCATTTCATCAACGTCTGTCCGCGTCAAAGGACCAGCCACTTTTCTTTCTAGGCTCCGCTACCAGCATCGTTGGCCTAACCAAATCACGCACTTACGATTGGCAATAGTCGTTGGTTCAGTATAATAACAAACGAGCGACAAACGTCCGTTGCCATTTCTGGATTCCGCTGCAAGTAGACTTTGAAGAGATCTATGGAACTCACAGTGGAGAGAATTAGCGGCTGCTGCTGTAGAGACTACTCTTGTAGAGTTATAGTCTTTCCAGGAGACTTGATTTACAGGAGGACAGTAACGATTCAGTTATCTTATATCGTGGCCTGGACAGCTATATCCGTTGTTTGGCTCACACCTTGAATCTAAATGTTCAATTACTCGCGCATTGAAGTCTGGCAATGCCGAGAAAGCAAGCGCTGCTTTGCGATAATCTACGAGATGGCAAGCCTATTGGAACTCAGACAGCGATGGCAAGACTCCGTATCTTAGCTCTTTGGATTGATCGAACACCGCAACGAAAGCCTGCTTCGCGAATTGTGGATGAGAGGGGGACGCGTTGTTGACGCGTGGCGGAAACGCTGCGACGGACGCGTCGGCAGGCGCGCAACAGCATCCGATCTGTGTAACCCCAGAGTGTTGGCAAGACAGTCATCACTTCGAATGCGAAATATATTAAAATTAATTGCATGAAATAGCCGAGCCGCTCACAGCGCTGGATCCCCGAAAATACATCAGCGATCTGCTCAATGACGTTCTTCTTCTCGTTCTCAGGCAGCAATTTAAATCGTTCATCGAGCTGCACGCCGGCCTTGTACTCCATCAAGAGTCAGCCGAGTCCACCTGTGGCTGATGAACCGGCCTGCCAGGCGTAGACGCCGGGTATAACGGCTTCAAGCCCGGGTTTGAAGCTCCCCAGTCCCTTTCGCGCGAGGTATATAGCCGCTACCTCATTTTCGACGCGGTTGAGATGATTTAGTCTGCCGGCTTTGGGGTTGCTGAGGCAGATGATGACCGTAGACACGGCTACGGACAGAGGCCTGACGGTACTGGATGGCGCATCTGAGAACGAGCTCGGAGTCACTGGCTCGGTAAGCTCGATTTTGTAGATGAAGTTGTTGTATGGGAAGGGACAGTCCTTTTCGTAAGCGACGAGAGTTACGTCGGTGGCCTAAGATACGAACCACTCATTTGGCGCAACAGCAAGATAACAACACTTCCGTGTATTGTAGCATCAATAGATGTCCAAAAAAAAATCTCAAAAGTCCCAACGCTGTGGGGTTAGGGAAACAAAGTTTAGCGGAATAGGTCGGTTCACCCATGACAACACAGTGCTGCATTTGTTTACATTTCACTTTATACATGTCCACAGGGAAGTAACATTCCATGGGATTTTTCATTGAAATGCCAGCCCTGTCAATTAGTATGCCAGATCATCGCCACGATACTCAATTATTGCAGAAGCATAGGTCGCGGCTAAGTCCATCAATTTTGTTGCTAATCGCGTGGACGACCTCTCTATTAATACTGCGTTTCGTTGTCTTGAAAATTATCGCTTGGCGCGTGATAAAGTGGACTGTTTACGTATTTTTCACGAGACATCCACTTCCTGCGACTTTGGATAATGTACTTAGCAAGACAATGATTTCAGATACCCATGAGACTGAGCTTCCAAATAAGGGCAGATTGATGCTACATGTGGCTATGCATATTGCAAGCGTTTGGTATTGCGACCATTGTCTTTCAAAGGCAGAGCGTCAACTTGTTCATTCTCTCCTCTACCGCGAAGATGCAGGGCCGAGATGGCGACGCGTCTGGAAACTAGCCGCATTCATGCTCGCCGCTGCTCTTGGAGTTTTTTGCCTAGGCTCCGTCTTACGCTGGGCAACATATGACTTCGTCCTCTGGTTAGAAGTTCCTACGATTGCAAGGGCCAAACTTTTCTCGTTTATTCGGGACCGGAATATGCTCTTTTTCTTCGGCAAATTAAAAGTTGACGGAATATTGTCCTACCTTGAGTCATTTGTAACTCCCAGTACTGCTACATCGGCTTCTTCATTTTTTGCGCTGATGGTGTTGTTTCTTGAATTTCATACACATGTTCTGACAATGTTTGTGCTTACGCCATTGTCGAGTTCCCTGGCTACCGGAATCAGTGTAATGCGGGACGCAATCTATTCGCTATATCGCTGGAGCATGCCCTTTATCATGCGTTTCCGGGCTGAGCATGGAATTAATGCGTGTGAGTTTGGTTGGAAGATCTCCATTCAATTAAGCCATGGTTTGTCTTTATCATCGCGAGTGCTTCATTTGTTTATATTCTATACTAAGATGACATATAGGGCGTGTCTATTCGGTTGATATTCGTCGCAGGAGCTTGAGTACTGACAACGCGACGACTCCGACCTCACCGTCAATGAATCTGAAGCCATCAACCAGTATATTCCGGCGTCACAAACTGAGATTATTGAAGGAAAATGTCAGAGGCACTGGATTTCTGTCTAGTCAGAACAGCAATAAGGCGGATTCGAGACCATTGTTATCACCTGTGTCTGCAGACTCCAAATTGGACCAGTGGGAAAAAGGCTTAAGTGATTGCCCGGCCACGCGTCAGCGGATGGTTGTGTCAGATCTAATCGGTCCATCTTCGGATTTTGTAAGGGAAATTGCTACTCGTCATCATAGCACGATGCTCGCTGAAAATTGTCACATCTATGGGACTAGCAGCAACTCTGGGGGTGCGCAAAGCTTAATTGCTATTTTTCAGGAACGTACAAGTGCCACATGTAATGATGCGGAGACCAATGAAGCATCTGTCATCAATGACCTCACGTACCATCAATCTGTCAGCAGTCCAACAATCGCGTCTTCATCGGACTCATTTACTCAATACATACAAAGTAACATAATGCCAAATAAACAGTCATCATCATTGCCAATCATCAAATGGCCCAGGCCAGCAAAAAGTGCACCACCATTTAAGTCACGTTCTATGTCAGTGTCTAAGTTCCGCTATGTATCCAATCCCAAGTTCTCGTTACCTGAATCGCCAATAAAGAAGAAGAGGAGTATCAGTGCGATATCTGTTAACATTTTGTCACCAAAGGCGGCCACGCATTCAGCCAAGGTTACCAGAGCCGTCGAAAACTGCGTATAGAAGCTCGAGATGATATGGACATTTACTGACAATTGGTCCGCTTGGATCGCATAATGAGAGAGTGTCACTGTATGACCATAAGGCGAGCAATGTAGGATTTTATGGCCATTCGTAGGAATAACTGAGATATATATGGTTATCATGTACATTTTTAGAATGTATGAATAACACATGGATACTGTACAGAGGACCCTTCTAGTGAGATAGACAAGTTGTTTAAATAGGCTTTTCTCAGGTGATGCGTCTTTCTATATTGGCGTCTTGACGGGGCGAGCTTTTTATCTAAGACTTCCGACCTGTAGTGGTGGTTGGGACATGAAGATGAACTCGGGCTGTATGTGGACTGCCGTAACCTTCGCAAAAAGGGATTTGCCACTTGATATAATACTTGTGTGCCAAGTCTTCTATCCTAGTGGGAAATGCCGTTATGGACTGTTTCCATAGTCGGATCTGTCCATCCCTACCACTGGATCGCCACTGTCGGCGATAATAAATATCTGCGCATACGCTCTGTTCCCGAGGTCTCGCTTAAATTGGTTGAAGACTCTAACCTTGCGACAGTTTTGCCCAGCTTGGTGTGAGATCGTTAAGAGCTGCATCTTCCAAGATTAGCCCATATGGTGATACAGCACCGGAAAGCATTTTTGGGAAACAATATTGAGTGAATCATGTCAAGAAGGTTACTGTTATATTTTTTGCTCTATTCCCTCTTTCCGCCTTGACTCTGAATTTAGCTTGAATTTTTGCAATTTCATCTCTGGTGTACTCACTATTCCGTTCAGACATCTATACGTGGAGTTAATACGGCGAATCGCAACTAGGATTAAATTCATGCCTCCAACCTCAAGGATCTTCGCAATTCAAAATATTCATCAGACTTGGAAGTCGGAGTTTCAGATAGCGGCTAGTACAGTCCGTTGTAATTACAGCGATATCATCAGGGGTCAGTTTGCATCACTCCGGCAAACAGCTTCGCCTCCTATGATTTCTCTGTGGAAATATCAAGTCTAATTGATGCAAATATCCAAACAATTACAGATAACCTTAGTACAGTACATGAAGTTTCGCATCCGCCAACTTCGGTGCTAATCAACAGCGAATTACAAGTTTTTTATCACCATCCCATTTTATGGTCTACGTCAATGTCTTTTCGTAGAAACGGCTATCTATCGTTTTTATACCGTTAAGTCAAACAGTCTAACTCAAGAACTCCTTTGCTATAACCTCCGCAAATAACTTAACACCCTCAATCAGCTTGTCCTGTGGCACAGTAGCGAAAGTACCTCTGAAGAACACGCTAACCTCCTCGTCATCAGCCGGCTTCACCGTCTCATCTACAGGATCCTGATCGGCTCTGAACCACGACCCGGGAATGAACAAGATGCCGTGTTCGATCGCCGCCTCGTAGATCCGCTTCTCGAGTTGCAGAGGAGTCAATTGTCCGTACAACGGATGCTTGCGGGCGTCCAACTTAAGCCAGAAGAACATGCCGGCAGTGGGTTCCTTCCACTCAACGACGTCTGTAAGACCCGCTGGCGCGTGCGCCGACGGTTGGACAAAGAACTTGTCGAGTGCGTCCAAACAGACGTTGCGGCGGTGGGTGTATTCCTTGCGCAGTTCGATTAGCCAGTCAAGGTAGCCGTTTTGACCCCACTTGGAAAGAAGAGAGTAGACGATGGCTTGCGAGAACCCGGCAGGAGTCTGGATCGAAACTTCGTTCTGGCGAGTAAGACGCTCAATGAAAGGATCCTGCGCGACAATCCACCCGAGACGAGTGCCTGGGGCCATGACTTTAGAGAAGGAATCAAGGCGGAGGACACGACCGTCGACGTCGAGAGAGAGGTACGAGGTGACCAGCTTCGACAGGAATATGTTATATTTCTCGGGTTCCTGCTCGGCGGTCGGGGGGGAGGGGAGCTTGGTCGCCGAAGTGCCCGGACCATAAGTATCCATCTGAAGGAAGTAATATGGCTCATCCTCAACAATTATGATATCGTGCTTGGAGAGGACGTCGTAGACGGCCTTGCGACGCTCGGGAGAAAGGGTACCTCCAGTCGGATTCTGACCTGTACTACGGCTCGAGTCAACACCGCGCAAACAACCAATTGCCATTATTGAAAATATTTTTTTACTTACGGAATGGTATATAGAAGTTTGGGCTTGGGGCCCTGCCAGTTGGTAAGCTGCTCATCGAGTTTTTCTGCCAAGATACCCTCCAGGTCGACTTTAACGGGAACGGACCGAACACCTTGAGCATGCGCAGCCTCCATCGCGGATGAGAAGGTGTACTCCTCGGCCAAAATGGCATCGCCTCGAGAGGTCAACAGCCTCAGAGCAGCGTCCCAACCCTGTGTGTTACCAACCGTCATGAGACAACCCCAGTTCGAGTAAGGCGGGTGATGAACTGTTTCAGTATGTTCGGAGATCCACTGCAGTAGCGGCTTGCAACCATCAGACTGACCGTACTGCATGGCTGTCGCAAGGGGAATCATACCAGGCTCCTGGTTTCGATTATATCTATCGACTTCGACCTCGACTATGGGAGCATCCGCCGAAAGCTCAGGGTCATTGTAGAGTGTGAATGGAGCCGCAGGAGCAGTCGCCGAAATAGTCTCGAAGGGGAAGTAAGCCGGAAGTGGAAGGCCGCCTCCTAAAGAGACGATTCGGGGGTCAATGGCGTACTTGAAGGCGGTCTTCAGAGGTGACGGACGACGAGCTACTGCTTCGGGAGAAAGATGGTGCCACAGGTCCTTCGCCTTGGGCAACGTCTTTGCGTGGCTAGCGGTTCCGTTAGTGGCCATTTCAGTACTTAGTCTGGAATATTATCTGGTGTTGCGGGTATTTCAAGTAGATATAATGCTGAAATGTGGGGACGATGAACTGCCGGCAAGAAAGTCTCGTCAAAAAAATGGTCCTACGGTAGAGCGTGACAGACGGCTGTTCTGGCCCCAACTTTACTCTCGGAGTTTCGGAATCTCGAGTCCTTTGGTTAGTCAGTTCTACTAACTGTCGATGACCAAAAGTCATATCTCTCGAAACGAGCAGCAACGATAAATGATTAGTTCAATTATTACAGGGATATTATCGTAACAAATTGTTAGATGCGCTCTGACCGCCCTAGCTGTACATGGCTCCTTCTCGGGCCCTATTAAGGCTTAGCTGTGCGAATGGGTCCTAAATTGCCATAGCCTGTTCACGCCTTAAGTCCCAGAAACTCTGTAGTCCTCGGCATCAGAAGTCGCAGCCCAAGGGTTTAAACTCAGAGATTATCACTATTTATCCAAAATTACGAAAGTACAAATCACGTCCTCTAGTATATTCCACCACTACATTCTATAACAGACTGGAACCGATTTTTCATATACATTGATACAGTCAGCATTTCAGCACCTACATCGCTTCAACAATCTGCAAGTCAATTTCTAACTTTGACCGGCGGATAGAACTTGTACTAATTAACAACCTGCGATAAAGTGATCTCGAACATGAGGGACTTGTTGTCAAGATTATAGCATGAAATACCTTGGCAGTTCCATCTGCCGAAGTTTAATGGGTGTTCGTCGTGGGAAGTAATCAGACCGTGGAACTTGCCCTCGGCAACGTACTCGACGTCAGCCGGAAAAGGGTAATACCTGCCCATTTCTCGTTCAGCAGCTCCCAGTGGAAGTCACTACCATTACGGAGACTACTACCGAACTAGTGAAGCTACAGAGTTTAAATAGACGTCAAGGAGTGAGCCATAAGCCGGGGGTGACCTGGACCATCATGCCACTACTATTGAATCGGTGCATGTAAGGACCGTACTCGTCGGTAATCCAGAAACCGTCCTCGCGGTTGCCATTATCAAGACTAATGGTCTCCGGATCAACACACACGCGAACGCGGACTGTGCAGGGTGGTCCCATTCGAAAACACTGTCACCTTCTTATGTCGCATCAGGAATGTCGGGCATTCCAGGAAACTGAAGGATAATTTCGCGGTCAATGGCCGAGAGAGGATTTCAGAAGGGATCGTTGAGTAGGATGGTATCCTCAAGCATCCACTGAGTATTGGGTTGGAAGTGACCACCTGTAGATTGCTGGAAGTCAATGTGACATTTATAGACGCGGGGCTCGTAGTTTGTGGTGCTGTTGCTGTTCCAACCACGGTCGCGAAGACTGCAGACGGTGGCTGAGCAGTTCAGAAGTCCAGAGGATATTGGGAAATCTTGAACGATGAACAGTCAAAAGAAGCTGATATGGTATCGCCCAGTTGTTGTAACTTCACGACCTTGGATAAAATCGCACCCCACAATCGAGTCGAACTAAAGGTCAGACCATTGTTGACAGTATTCTCAACACTTCCAACGTCGTCTGTCAGAATGACTAAGGCGGCGTGTCCGCAACGGTAACTATCGATTAGAGAATCAGCTCGGTACTTAACTGTTAGGATTATGTGGCTCCAAGGCCCGCATGAGACAGGGCTATCAGTATTACGAGCATGTACCTCGATAATCTCATTAAAACACGAGTCGCTGGTCTCGCAAGCAAATAACTAAGTCCTGCTACTGATCGCGGACGCGGACACGAGACGACTCCGTTCGTGCCGGCCCAGCTTATTGGATATATGGGTCCATTAACTGGTAAAAGTGAGAATGCCGTCCAGTCTGTCAGCCGGCTATATTTCTGCAGTAATGTATACTTGCACATCGCGCTTGCGGCAAATCAAGGCAACACGCACTTGGGATCCAGAGATAGAGTCTAGATCATTTCGCGATGTATGTACCGAGATTCGCATACCGACAGCTGGACTACTGGTCGTCGCCTGTGCTCGCATCAATTCCGGATGCAGACTTAGCCGAGGGTCATTAAATAACAGCGCGCCAACGACCTGCAATGAACAGCTGGATCATGGCCTTACGTTTGTCACCAGGACCGGCCACAATGAGGCAGGATTGGCCAACTTTGGGCACGCGAGCATCAGGCCGCGCGTGTCTCGCTTAAGCAAAAATGTCGGAAAACTGGCGGAAACAAGTTAGAGGGCAGTGGCGGGTGCGTGCTAGTGGCATTTGCATGTGGAGAATGCCGTGTTGGAGCATTCGATTGGCTCACTATATAGCCCCAATCCGCAAAGTAACCGGCCCGCATGCTCGCATTCTAGCATGCCAATTCGTTTCCCTATGAACATAGTCATGGTAAATGAACGTCTCCACCTATAGTTAGGTTATTCACTTTAGACTGGCGGGTTCAATTCTAGTTGCACATGTCATTGGAATTGGAGTCTCCCAGCGACTCGTTGTTTCTGTTCATGAAATATGAAGTTCTGACTAGCTATAACATGCACTAAGTTATTTGAGAATGGACCACAGGACATCGCCTTCAGGGAAATTGTCGGATTCGAATCTGACACACACAATCTTTTGTACTGTAGACTCTGACTTGTCGTCAGATGACGTTCAGTTACGCAAAGTAAATCAAATCGTTAATAATAACTAACAGACAGTAAGTGAGCATTATCATATATTACAAGCTATCTAACGTAAGGCCGATATTGTGGCATCGTAGCAGCGCCCAACTTGAGTATGACGTCATCAGGGAGACTTCTCTCAACTAATTAATTGAATTAGGCGATAAATTTATCAACCACCATATTGAACTCTCCAGCTTTCTGCACGTTCACAATATGGCCCGATTCTTGGATAATTACCAAGTCGGCGCCTGACAGCTTAGCGATAGACTTGTTGACATCGGGAAGCGGTCCATCCATAGCACCAGAAACAAGTAACACATCCTTGCTGTCTCCTCTTTCCTTGATCTTTTCAAATGACGGCGTAAGATCAAAATTCTGCAATGCGCGAATGCAAGCAACAAATCCCTCTGGCTTCGCGTCTCTCAGCATCGCCAAAAACTCGTCCCTCCGCGTCGAATGCTCATTAAGGAACTTCTTACCCGGCTCACCCGGAAACCATCTGTCAAGCGTTAAGGGCGCAAGCTTTGCCATACCGTCCGGTCCATCCGTAGCTATCTTTATCCGGGCCTCGAATACATCCTCGGCGCCTGGAGGAGCGCTCTTCAGTCCACTTCCAGCAACCACAATTTTTCCTACTCGAGCCGAATGTCGAGCTTTGAAAACCACCGCAGTGGTAGCACCCATGCTAAGTCCAACAAACGCATGGATGCGCGCGATTCCAAGATGATCTAATATTGCAGCCGCATCATCCGCTAGTTCTTCGAATGTCAACCCCTTGCCGTAGTAGTCGAAGCGCTCCGACAGAGGTGACTCTCCATGGAACCGCTGATCATACAAAATTATTGCATAGCTATCTCTGAAATGTTCAACGAATTCTTTCCATAAAGTCCTGAAGTTCGAGCTAAGCGCATTGGACAGCATGATGACAGGTAGATCTCTCTGTGGGACATCGTAGAAATGGTAGGCGATCTTGACGGGTGCGTATGGAAGCGTAAAGACGCCGAACTTGCCCTCGCTGATTGGAACTGGAGCCATGTTCCTTAGTTTGGAAGTAGCACTGTAGGTCGATCCTTTGCGCAGGAAATGACAGATGCTTTGTGAGGGAGCTCGGAATCGTGGATATATGGAAGACACGTGAATTGGTGAATCGGCGTGACAGCGAGTGAATGTCAAGCTCGAAATAAATCTGCCTAATAAGAGTCAACCAATCAATGCATGCTCCTTATATATAAATATGCGATTCCAGGTTGTAGCAAATGCTTGAAGGGAATCGCGGTAGTCGAACAGCGGCGAAATAGCGATGAAGTTGGGTAGGGAATACGAGACGTTTTATAATAAAGACTTTCGATGATCGATCAGGCAGGGATTTGGACGTCTGTGACGTCACGGCCAACGTCAATCAGCCTCTCATAACAGCCGAACCGCTGATCGAGCATTACCTCTGATGTATTTTCTTCATTTCAAAACAATTTCAGACCTAAACGTACTTTTCATGATGCTTCATACGACATAAAGTCGATTACAAGAGTACTAGCAACGAAAAGAAATCCTTTGGAATTCCACGTTGATACTTGCGCAAGAACATGATCCTATCCCCTATCCCCTATTTAGCTCATTGGGAATACATGGGTGACCCCAATTATTAGTTATGCGCTTGTCCGAAAACTGTAAAAACGTTGTTGTTCGTCACTAATAGCAAGCCTCTGTGATATACTTTCGTAAAAGGAGGAGCAAGCGAAGACACACTAAGTTGGATCTTGAGCTTGTTCTGCAATTATCTTGAACGGGCTAGACGGAAGAACCCATGGCTCCATATTGGCGAGCACTTATCGGCAGAGCGAGCGCAATATCTTCACAGACATAAGTACATCTTCCTCTACAGCGGTGCCTTCTTTGTCTCATAACGCAGTCTGGATTTCCGGAGCTAGAAAATACGACCTTCAACCATCCGATCAAGCAAAGATGTATTTGCTCTCATCGTCATGAACATCAACCAGTCCGGAAGTAAGAACTAGCATGGCCAATGGCCTATGCTCTGTCTTCTACGTGTGGATCCAAACAATCTATTTACCGTTTGTTTCCCAAATTTCAGATCATCATGTCAAACGAATAGATATCCACCTAGTCCAAGCCTGAAAAGTTCGGCTTCGCAGGAGCCTTTGCGTTCACAGCCAACCGATTCTTCGCATTTCCTCGCTTTCGCTTCTTCGTCCTCTTCTTCTTGTTCTTCTCTTTTTCATCATTGTCGTCTGAGCCATCATCGTCGTTACCGCTCTTGTCACTGTCAGCATCACTGTCGTAACTATCGGACCCGCCATTCACTTCCTCCGGACCATCTTCTACACTCCAGATGCGAACGACTTCACCACCAGCACTAATAACACGGCCCCATGAGTCCGTCGCAACAGCAACAACTCCATCTTCACCACCGTGCTCAAACTCCTTAACCGATTTTCTTCTGCGAACGTCAACTAAACGTACAAGTCCATCAGCTCCGCCTGCAATAATCCTTTGGTCGGGATACTCTGCTATACAATCAACGCTCTCATCACTCAGGATTGCGCGAGCCTGCTGATCTTCCCAATTGTCCTTCATCCAGAACGTAAGCACACCAGTCGCCATACCCATGACGGCCGTGACAGGAACTCGTTTTTCAGGAACAAGAACATTACTGACACGTCCTTCATTTGGACTGTACTCAAAATTTGGCGGGTAGGAAATGCAAGAGCATAGAATCTCGTCTTCCTGATCCTCGCTTGTAGATAATTTTCCTTTCCGAATATCAATCCGCGTGACAGTGGTAGATCCAGTGGTGATCAAGTGATACGTGTTTTGATATTGCGCTAGGTGCGATATACTGGTGATGTAGTCCTCGTGGAGATCAGCAAATGTGTACGCCGGCTTCACTGTCCGCTTATCCAAACCGTGTAGAGTGGCTTTCTCTGTGCCGACCAAAACATGAGTCGTTGTAGCTGTAAGTGCAGACGGGATTGAACTGCTTGCAAGTCAGCACTCATTGCGACATGAATCATTCAAATAAAGAAAGACGTACTCAATGTCGTGTGAGTTCTTGGCGATGACTCTACCTGTCTCTGGGGATGCCTGCTTGATCACTGAATCTGTACCAACGGAATAAAGATCTAACAGAGTTTTAAATTCAGTTATCCATTATTAATAAATGCCAAAACACTTACAAGCTCCTTCTTCATCAAACGCGACTCCGCGGCAACTACCTTTATGTCGCCTGGTCCTCCACAGCCGATCAACTTCTGTAAACTCTCCATCCGCCACCTTTCCACCAGTTCCATCGTCAATCTCGCCACCACTGCTGACGTCGCTATCTTTCTCGTTGTCACTATCATCTTCATCCGCAGCATAGCGATGCATGAATACATGGCCGGTGGACAATCCTGTTGCGACAATGGGCTTCGACGGGTGCACTGCCACACCAAAGATCGTGCTGGGAAACGATATCGTCGTCTTTGGACGAGGCCCACGCCCTTCAGAAACCATTTTAGACTAAGTCTTACCGTTGACGACTATCAATCTGAAGACGGCGTACAATGTTATGGTATGAAAACAATGCAGACTCTGGAATTAGTTTCCTCAGCAGCCGCAGAAATTTCCAATTTTCAGGGGTTATAGATGGCGCAAATTCAGGGTTCGGGTTGTTATGAAAGAGACTTCCAAATGGCAATAGCACGTAATGTGGTTTGTATTATGTGGATAATGGTAGCGTTATATGTAGCTTAATTGAGCGGAGAATCAATACTAACAAGGGGTAAATGTAAAGGATATCGAACGACAGCTTATCATAATGATTCTGCCACGAGCAGGCGTGCCCTGGATATATGTTTCAGGCTTTCAGCAGCGACGCGCGCATGTCAGTACTTTATAACAGATAAACTTCTATCTTCTGACGGCATCGTTAATTGTCTTATGTACTATACTTGGATATGAGCAATAAAGGCCCATGACTATGTATTTCTTATGGGTTAGAATAGTCTCGATCGCCGGCTTATTCACAAGGAAACGTCTGGTACTGATTACTGATGCTGATAATGCCACTAATAAGAGGATAGTCCGTTCCAGCATTAGCCAGGTTTAACTCAAACACATAATAGTTATCCTACTCGGACTAAAGTTTACAGTAGGTCACAGGAGTCGATATGATAATCCGAAATGGGGACGCAAAACGTTACAGCTTATCCAATATAACTGTCAAACTCTTCTCATGTAAGTGTCATTCTGGCAAGCGTATGTACAATTAAGTCTAACTTTCCACTTCGTGTGGTCGTTCCAGACTTTGGCTGCTGTTGACCCGACAAGCATCTAAAGCTAAGATTGTTGCGCAACGTCACTATCGCTAGAGAGTCATCTATTGTGACCGTATATCGCGACTGTTGGTATCAGAAAGATCGGCAGGAAATCATTCGACGACGTCGATGGGAGCATTTTGACAATGAAAAAATAACGGAATGCTTGGTGTAGCCATGATGTGCAATGTTTCTCGTCGCGTAAGATTAGCATTTAACTGGGATGACTCTAAGCATGAACGTCGGTGATGGAATTGAAACGAGATGGAGACACGCGAGAGCTGAGAAAATATATGCAAATAAAGATATAATTCCTGTATATACATTTAAGATATGTGAAGTTTACTCTTGTTATAGAGAATGACGACTAAACTCCCAATAACAAGATGCAATGTACGACAGCTACAGAAGGCTGGTCAATCAGAGTATCCGCTTGGCTGGATTGAAAGCCC
Source organism: Lipomyces kockii (assembly GCA_030568215.1). NCBI lineage: Eukaryota > Fungi > Ascomycota > Lipomycetes > Lipomycetales > Lipomycetaceae > Lipomyces > Lipomyces kockii. Next base: position 117,807 of record JAJLTN010000556.1, on the reverse strand, counting down.
ACCCAAACGTTAATTGGAATTAAAGTTCGTGTTTGATATGGGATGTACTTTTGGCGCGTATTTTATTTAAGTATTTAATCGCTTGCGCCCTTGTGCGGCTCAACCCTTGCCGCATGCGCCGCGGGCATCCAAATATTTCTGTAGTGTGGTACTCCTTGTACATCAGTGTCGCGAACTGTCAATAATCATTCGAAATAGTTCTGCCATTCCCGAGGGGTCTCAAGTCTCATTTTGACGGACAGTTAAATATTATTGATCTGATAGATACTGAGGTGTCAGACCTGTTCGGCGACGTGGAAGGACAACAAGGAGTGTGCGTGCATTGATGATCCCCGAGCTTGATAGTCTCAGATATCCCAACGATTTCGTGAAGGAGACGTTCGAGAATATGGGGTACCATCCTTCTGGCCTTGAACGACTTCCATACGAGATCCACTTGAAAATCTTGCGGTATGCGACAGGTTCTATATATAACCCGGAACCCAAATTTGAAAAGAAGTGGAGTGTGGTTTGCCGCCAATGGAGGGATATCATACAGCAGCAAATATTCGAAAATGTCACAGTACATGTCGGGCTACATTCAGTGAGGACTGTCGATCACGTGAAGCGGTCTCTGGAACTGTTTCGAGCGCGGCCTGTGCTTGGGCAATATATTCAAATTCTCAAGTTGCGGTTTGACGATAATCTGTCTATATCCCACGACGACGACAAGCAAACCGTATTGGAGTGCATTGCGGATTTCTTTGAAATAGTGGCAATAGTTGTCAAGGATGGCGGGGGCTGTCCGGAAGTGAGACTCATAGGTGGCTTTGTAGACAACCCTTACAAAGCAGACGAATACGATTGGGGCAGCACAGAACCCGCTATGTACGAGTTAGACGTGTCTCAATCTTTACGATCGTGGTCAACGATGGACAGAATAAAGACTCTTAAGTTTTGCAGTAATCTTGCAGATCAGTGGGTACTTCCACCAGAGACAATACTCTCTTTACTGGAAAAATTTCCTGATGTGGACAATATGTCGTGGTCTTTCATGTTCTTATTTATGGGTTTGAAGACAGGTCATTACTTTTATCCAAGTGAGTATCGGTAAATTTAACTTGTTCAATATTTAAGTCTATATTTCTGACCTGCGTTATCACAACTATAGAGGTGTTACAGGTCATCAAGTCAATTCCCGATACAATAACCACACTCGAATTAGATTTACGGACTCGACAACTGGAAAGCATGGACCAAAAAGAGTTTATGGCTTATGAGAGTGCTCCTTATCGTGGGGGAACGGGCGACAGACTATGCCGTTTCATTAGGGAGCGATCATACAACTTGAAGAAGTTAACATACAGAGGGCCGATTTCTCAGGAACTGTTTGAAGATCAGCGATTGAGACCTGAATATCAACATTACTATGATGCCGAAGAAGACGATGAGACGGCAAAGGTATTAGCAGCTATAAAGGAACCTTATTGGCCGAATATGGAGCATTACGTGGTCGAATTCGAAAATTATGACTCCTTTGGTAATCCCTATTTCGTTCCAATTTCGGAGTCTAGATACGGCCTCTATACACAAGAGATATCCATGATTTCACATTCACAGTCAGTATATAAGCGGGCGTCTGAGTTGGAGGCCGGGTGCGTTGCTAAGTTGAATTTGACATTCCTTGGAGCTAGTGTGGCCATGACGCATATGCCAAAGATACAGTACTTTGAGATCTCGTCCGGTAGTATGTTGCCCCTTTCACCACCGAATGTTGAGCAAATCTTAACAAGTGTTGATATAGGGCAGGGCCACACGAAAATGGTATTTCAACAGAATAAAGCCGCGCAAGGCGATCCGGAAGAGAAGACAGATGATAGGATGCTAGTGAAGCCTAAAAGACTCTCAGCTAAGTATATACTTTATTTCCGTCACAGTTTCCGGGCATCGCCGCAGATTCATGCCGTTTGGAGGAAAAAGTTTGGCAATGATCTCGCCATGAGCGATGGCCTAAATTGTGATTATTAAACTCGACGGGTAGGTTTTTAGCATCTATTGCCATAATGGCTGGATTTCATGATTGTGCAGAGAGAAAGGAGTTTGTGGTTTAATTGTAAATGTGTATGATAGAGCAGACTTGTAAATTATGAACAATGCTGGAGCAAAGTATTAATTCCAATCTTAACTTACATTAAATACCGCTTGATGAGATGATAAGAATCAAATTTGCCCCTGTATTCATTCAGCCTTTCGAAAGCTTCCACATGGCGCCTCTTCTCGTACTCGCCTTCTTCACGCTCATGAATTGATTGATCCAGCATGACAACATTCTCAATGTCACGCTCACAGTCGAGGTATCCCCACGGGGATAGACCGTTGGCAAATCGGATCCACCCTGTCTGATACATGTCGATGAAAGAGTCATATTTCTTATCAAACTTGTAAGAATTGAAGAAATAGAGGACATCCACGCCATGGTGAGCATCAAGGTCAGCGAGGAATGGATTCGGCTCGTCAAACAAATAGTGATAAGTCTTGATGCCAGCCTTGCGCAGACCATTTACAGCGTTATGCACTGGCTGTCCATACGAAATATCGTCGTACATAAGGAGAGTGTTCGTGAAGTTCTTTTCATCCTCGGTAGGCTTGATATTATACATCTCTGCGAATTCCGTGCCCACATTGGGAACCTCCAACATGCGAGAGTAGAATTCATTTATTGGAACAAGCTGTTGAATTTTGGGACCGTAAAACTTGGCTTCAAATCTACAATTTCCGAGGACAATGCTTTCAATTTCAGAATGAGGAAGCTTGTCAATGAATGGTCCCTCGCCGGCGAAACCGCCCTCGTCGACAGGACCGTACATTCCGCCAATGATAGGAAGCGCCTCCATAAGTTTGTCAATGGGAATTGTTCGAAGTTCTTCGTCGGTTATCACACCACAAACCTTTTTGGCCTATTACCGGTCAGTAGACATAATTTTCAGCTGTAAACTCGCCTTACATATACTAACGTACCTTCTCGACAATCTCTTGAGCCTCGTCTAATGGACGTGGAGTTCTGGCCTCAATTACGGTGCTCATCATACCAATTCTTCTGAATAGCCCCTTCGACTTCTCATTAACAGAGTGATAATGCGTCGAAAGGCTACCAGCAGATTCGCCCATTAAAGTAATATTGTCTGGATCACCGCCAAAGTCGGAGATGTGTTGTTTGACCCACTGAAGTGCAGTCAACTGATCGTACATTCCATGGTTGGCACGGCCGTCCATGTAGAGAAAACCATATAGAGACAATCTGTAATTTATGTTGACAAAGATGACAGGCATACCCTTGTCAATTGATCTCTCAACGAAGGCTGTAGGGTCATAAGCTTTGTCCGAAGCGGACCCCATGTAGTTCCCGCCTGGAAAGATCCAGACAATTACTGGCAGCGGCTTCTCGATGATGATTGGGCACATTACATTGAGATTCAAGCATTCAAACTCGTCAGCCTTAGGGCGAGGTGGAGGAAGCTGGGACGCGGGAATAAGTGGCGAAACAATCTGTGACGGCTGAGGTGGGATCGAGCTGGATACGAGTCAATGACTTCTACAAAAGGAAATTCGAATGAAGATACACATACCCATATTGAGTTGCATCAATATTTTCGGGGTAGCTATCAACCCGTGCAGGATAGTCATATCGTTTCTCGATAGTCGCAAACTTCAGTCCTCGGAATTGTGTAGTCTTGTCCGATGTATTAACTCCTGTAATCGTAACCCCGCCTAACGAGAGAGCAACTATCTTTGACGTACGCATCGCTGAAGACGGCTTCTTGTTAACATGAAACGAAGGTCTCGATCAATTGCGAGCGAAATAGTGACCTTCGTTCACTGACAAAGGATGGCGTGAAGTTGCACGCGAGCCGTTATCGGATGTCCCGTTATCCGAGCCTAATTACTGGGGACGTATAAAGCTCTTTTTGACTTCCATTATCTTAATTGTATGCCTTTACACGATAGGTTCATGAGAAATCAACATAATACCTATCACCAAACCACATATTATACCACATACTTGATACATCCAATTTTGTCAGACGCTGAAATTCGAGCGTAATGTCTGGCGCAGTTCTTTGATTCAAAGAACATTTGAAAAACTTATTTGCAACTTTCCCTTCGGGTGTTGAGACCCAGCATTATCCACTTGTATTATACTCCCACCAAACCCCGATTTTCAACATTACGAACAAATTGCCGAGATCTGGTGCTCCCGCCCTGCAGCCCAATGGCAAGGAGACAAGGCTCAGCGTACGAAGGGAGAGTAGCTGTGCTCGCATGTGTTTATAGAGGACCTCGGTCAGTTACAGACTCACATCTTGACGACTGTCGACAAGACGTCGCTGGGACCGGGAGTGGACCAAGTGGCTTGGTTCACGCCGTTCTTGGACCCCACTCCAGTTCCGCAGACTGCCCCCCTGGCCCCCTGTCGAGAACGCGTCGCCGGAACAATGAGAAGCCGATGGTGTGGACTGGCGAATTGTTTTATGATAGCAAAATAAACAAACCTACGAGACTATATATCATACGTCCACATAAACGAGCCAGTGGCTACCTCTTCAAGGCAGGAAAACTCAAAAGCAAAATCTGTTTTCTTGGGTCACGAAAAATTTGATTTTCGCCGCCCGGCACACCCGAATTTTGTCGACCGACGTACGCGCTGTGGCCAAGTTAATACACGCCTCACGCCTCACGGGCTCAGCCTTGATCAACACAGCAAGATTTCAAGATGGTGCCTCCTCCGAAGCCTGTCGGCGAAGGGGCCGAAGATGATGAGCTTGGAGCAATTCTAGCCGAAGAGGACGTTGACGTGGATGACAGCGACGCCTTGAATACGTTCTTAGGGGATGGACTGGCACTCGCATTGGCCAGTGGGAAGAAGCTCGGCGATGCGAAGGAGTATGTCGCTCACGCGGATGATGCTATTGATTATGAAGACGAGGATGAGCTTGCGGACGAAGAGTACGAAGACAGTGTGATGAACGATGTCGAGGCCGTATCAGAAAAGGAACAGGCACTTGCTGAACATGACGGCAAAGACGGCAAAGACGGCGAGACGGATGAGGACGATTGGGCCAAAGAGTTTTCAGAAGATTTGAAGATCAAAGAAGAAATCAACTCAGATGAAGATGAGGATGAGTCCCATCAAGAGATTTCATCTGCGCGCGCGTCGCTTGCACCACAATATTCGATATCTACAATTGCGGATTCATCATTTTCTTCAAGAGCACACTCTCCGAGTGCTTTGCCACCTGGGTCAGTTTTCGGCGACGCATATCTATTACAGGACAACTCAGAGATGGAGGATATCAAACCGTCACTTGAAGTCCTTGAGCAGCCGATAGTGGCAGAGGAAGATATCGCAGCCGTAACCGAAAACATGTTATTCCAGGACATGGTGGCTGCCGAAGAATCAAAGCCGTTACGGATGTCCGCCCTATTTGCTCCAGAGCCAATAAGGCTGTCACTTCCAAAGCCGCACTCAGTTAAACGTATTGTTGCAATCTAGTCTAGTCTGGTGAGAAAGGTCAGCTAACGTGTTCGGATACTCAGCTTGCGTACCGACAAGAGTCAATTTAGATGCAGATAAAGACCAGCGGAAACTCTTCCGATCGCATACGCGACCTCGTGGATCCATATATGAGAAGCCTGGAGTGGTTCAGATTAGGAACAAGGATGCATCAAAGAAACGATCTAATAAACAGAAGGTTGAAATGATTAGTTATATGTCTCTAATGCGCGAGCAAGGCTAAATCAGCATACAGGAACGTCATTTGACGCAGTTCGAGAAGGAACTAATATTCTCTTGCTACGACTGGGAAAGCAAAATTATTTGGGATTCCGACTCAAGCAAGGACTACGAATCAATAGCCCAAAAGGTTTGTTCACCCCTTCCATTACCAGCAATGTCATCTAACCAGTCCGTGCAGAAAGCCAGAATTACGATGCCGTCAGCGGACGATATATATTGGGTAGATGACGATGACTACGTGTCAGGAGTCGGTGACGATGCAATCTTAGAAGGCAATCTCGAAGAGCAAGCCAACCGCGTGGTTCTTGACCTCAACGATGTTCAACTATTAGTCGATGCCCAGAGGGCAGATCGGCCGAAGAAAAGTAGCAATTCCATGGCAATTGGTGAACAATTGTTCCAGAAACGATATAACATATCGAATGATCAGGCGTATGATCTTCTTAAAGAGAATTATCAGTCTCGTGTTCGTTCGACAATTGGTAATCTCACAATTGATCACTCAATGGTAGCCAACCGACTACAATCACCTTACGTATGTTTAAACTGTACCAAATATATGGAGGTTTATGCTAACTGATATCACAGTACAAAGTCAAACTCTCGAAATCACAAGCCCGATCATTCCATCGTCCCAACTTTGTTATCCGTCCGAACACCGTTATACACTTCTCCAGAGTCCGTCACCGTAAAAAGAAAAAAGACAAGGGCAAAGATATTGCCCAGATTTTCGCATCTTCGAAAGATTTATCCCTCGGTGATGGTTCACAGTACGTCATGCTTGAATATTCCGAGGAATATCCGACCGTTATGTCCAATTTTGGAATGGGAAGCAAGATAATAAATTATTACCGAAAGAAATCGAACGAAGACGAGTCTCGTCCGAAGTTGAATATAGGAGAAACTTATGTACTTGGATCACAGGATCGAAGTCCGTTTTGGAATTTCGGGTTTGTGGAACCAGGGGAGATCGTACCGACATATTATAATCGGCTTGTTCGTGCTCCTATATTTAAGCAGCAGGTAAATAGCACAGACTTTTTGATGATCCGAAGTACCGGTGGTGGTGAAGGGCAGAAATATTATTTACGAAGTATACCGAATTTGTACACGGTTGGCCAGACTTTACCAGTCACGGAGATTCCAAGTCCGCGTTCGCGCCGTGTAACTACAGCGAGTAAGAACAGATTGAAGATGGTTGTTTTCCGTGTGCTGCGCAAGTCAGAAAATGAGCGCATACTGGTCAAAGGCATTTCATCGCATTTCCCTGACCAAAATGATATGCAAAATCGACAGAGACTGAAGGAGTTTATGGAGTACCAGCGGACTGGGGAGGATCAGGGATATTGGAAGATTAAAGCGACGGACACGTTGCCGAATGAGGATGGAATTCGGTCAATGGTCCATCCAGAAGAGATTACTTTGCTCGAGACGATGCAGGTCGGGCAACAGTTCCTTGAAGACGCCGGTTATGGTGGTGGTAAGGAAGATGATGAACAGCATGAAGGGATGAGTACTGAGGAGAAGCTGGCTCCATGGATCACGAGTAAGAACTTCATCAATGCTACGCAAGGTAAGGCTATGCTGGAGTTGCACGGCGAAGGCGACCCGAGTGGCTGCAGTCTCGCGTTTAGTTTTATTCGTACATCGATGAAGGGCGGGTTTAAAGCTATGGGAGAGGCGACTGATGAAAAGGTCGATAAGTCTAAGTACGGCGGTCACAGTTACAATGTAGCGCTTCAGCAGAAGGCGTACGAGGAGGAGATTGCACGCATTTGGAATGCACAGAAAAGAGACCTTACGGTGCCTGTTGCTTCTGCAGATAGCTAAGGATCGGGAACAATGTATATTCTACAATTGGTACGTTTGGGAATGGGGGCGTTCTATTATTGGGAGTCTAAAATGACAAATACTATCCAATTAAGGTATAGTTGTGTTACGTCTGTCCAGAGCAGGATTAGTCAGTAACAGTAATGGCTATTAAACGCCGAGTAATTCCGCGTCCCGATGTCGTTTATCGCGAACGTCAGCCTGTTTTGCCTGGTGCGGCTCACCTGCCAACGACAACTACATTACGGATCAGTCCAGAAAGACATAGCATATACTGATTCGGAAAATAATGTGCTGAGAAGCAGAGTATATATTTTAGGTCGTGCCGTCCGCGTTGTAGCGCGTTCGTGCGACATGTGTATGGACAACCGTCGAAAATATTTAAACTCAACCCCCAGTCCCTCCAAAAGTGATACAATACATTCTAAACATGAGCTTTCTCTAAATCCTTCCCGTTACATTCACTTTTTGTACCTTCCTCAGCGTCCCCAGAATTAAATGCGACCTCTATTCACTGTAAGAACATCCTCCTGAGTCTTGCTAGGCTCTTCTACCTTTTCCTTTACTTTCTCATCCTGCCGTTCGAGACCGGTGTCCTTAACGAGCAAGCACGCCGCCAACGATAGCGCCATACACGGTACAAAGAAAATGAAAACAGCCCGATAGGCAATCATATACGCATGGGTGACCATCACCTTCTGATCATACGACAAAGAAGTCATATCAGGCGTAGCGTACACTGAGTGTTCCATCACGGCACGAACATCCGGCGGTAAATCTGTCGGAATCGTTTTCAGTAACACGTTAGACAGTAGTGCCGACGCGATAGCTAAGCCTACTGAGCCGCCTGCGAAGGAGGCCGCGTACGGAAATGATGATTGCGCAGTCTGATTTTGCACTGTTGGCTTGTAATGCGACAAGGGTTGTTTGAAATGTACAGCCAATTCCCATGCCCTGTAGGACTAGGGCAACGACGAGGACTGCCGGGTGCATGGTCAGATTGAAGGCTCCGCATTGGATTCCTGTGCCTATTGTGAGCATTGCGTAGCCAAAGTAGAGCAAATGGCCGTATCTTCCTGTTTTGGTCATGAACGTGCCAGCATTGATTGATGTCAACGCTTGTGCGAGGACCATAGGTACAGTGAGAGCCGCGGATGTAATGGAAGAATATCCGCGCACATTTTGGTAGTACCCCGGAAGGAAGTTGAGCTGGACGTAGTACGTGCACCCGGACAAGAAGATCTGGGCATACATCGCGGCACAAATTGTACTGTTGAACAGCCGAACTGTGATTGTGATTAGTTTAGACCTTCCAGTTTTTTGTAACAATAAAGGAACTTGCGGGGAATCATAGGCAATAACGACACTTTCCATTCGACATAGAAAAATGCAATCGCGGCAGCCCCCCCAATACAAAGAAAAGATATAACCAGTGGACTATTCCACGCATATTCCGTTCCACCGCTCGAGATTGGAATTAATAAGAAAATCGCACTAATAGATGCCAATAAAATTCCTGGAGTGTCCACTTGCGTCAGCTTCTGCCTATAATCACCGCCTTTGAAATTCGTTGGGATAGAAGGATACGCGATGAGAAGACCGACGAACGCGCAGGGACCGATAACCCAGAACAGCACGCGCCATGTAGTGCGGTCTATAACTGCAGCTGCAATGAACGGTCCTGTGCTGTTTCCAATACCAACGCACGAAGATAATATGCCTTGATATTTACCGCGCTGGCGGAGCGTGACGATGTCGGAAACAATAATCATCGTCAACGCATTGATACCTCCGGTTGCGATTCCTGAGAATCCGCGGAACACGTACAACTGGGTCGCTGTCTTGGCAAATCCACAAAGTAAATCAGACAAAAATAGCAAAAATAGGGCTGATAGATAGATATACTTTCTGCCAAATACGTCTGACAGTCGACCATACAATGCCTGGAACGTAGTGTTCGCAATCATGGTGGACGCAGACACAAATGAAACAGTCGTCTCTGCATTGAGATCCCGACCAATTGTCGGTAACAGGACACCTAGACAACTTTGGTCGATATATGAAATAACAAATACCACCGATAAAGCTGCGAATACTGTTAACAGTTGCGCTCGTGGTAGCAGATTCATTTGGTCCGGGAGACCCGCCTCGGCATTCCTCTGTCTAGCATCCGTCTTCGCCATAGTCTTCTATTGATATTTCTAGAGATCCTTTAGTCTATAGCTTCTAGTAGCTCTGTGCGATGTACCTATAAATTCTTAATTTTATAATCCCTTAGACGCCATATGCTAATTTGCGTTTCTCTGCCAACAGCAGCTTCATCGCTCGTATTATCCAAAAACACGCTAGCGAGAACTGAGCTCATATAATAAATTTTGATCACAGCGAAATATATGCTCCAAGATTTGTAAATGGAGGTGCACATCTCGTATCGACTAATGGTCGCGCCTGCCGAGAAGTCTGCTTAAAGCCGCTCATGATCGGAATTCCCGTTTAAGTTAAATCGAGCCCGACGTCCTGAGAATTCATTGTTGGAACCTTCAAGATAGGGATGGGTAAACTTGGGACTTCACTTGGAAGCCTAAGTCAGCTCGAGTTTCAAATCGGCCCAACAGCACAATCCGAAGTCAAGTGCCGCGAATATCAAGTTTTTAAGTCAAGTCCAAGTAATGCCAACTCCGATCGATTTCGAGCGAAGTTTAAGTCAAGTGAACTCAAGTTCAGAGTTACAATAACAAAAACTGATTTAACGTATTACAATACCGTGTAGTTTCGCCACCTATATAATCTAGTCGTCGAGACAAGTACAATATCTGCCTCGACATCGTCCTCCGAATAATTCTGCATCTCATCAACTCCACATACCCAGCCCCAGCTCTTGAGACACATCGACGCCTAAATGGTCTTCCCTCCGAGGCAAGTTCTGTTAGCGGTAATTTTACTACCGAGTGATAATCTCACTCGGGTATCGGTAGTAAAATCGTCTTTTGCCACCTCTGCAATCCACTTCCTAAGCATTTCTATGATGCGCTTCTCTTCAGTCGACAGACCGTTGCTCCTGATCCTAAACAGCCCCTTCGACTGTCTGCTTGCGACTCATGCTCTCATTAGGCATTGGTACAGCATAGATTGTCCGAGCCTCGCACGAACCAAACACGACCCAGTCAAAGTTCCCGTTTTTTCGTCCGGAATCGCGAACGATGCCGTTTATTGTTCCATCAAGACATTGACCCACTCGGTAGTAAAATTACCGCTAACAGAGAAGACCTCTCGGAAGGTACTGACGATGCAGGAATTGCCAATCAATCGCGTGCCATGCGAGCAATTCGCGGACGGCTGTCTCGCTTTCTGGTCAGCCTGCACATTGTGTGACTTCGGCGTTTTAACTCTCATTTCAGGTCGCTTGCGAGCATTATTGCGACTTCCTGCACCCATTCCCGCGGCATATCCTCCATCATTATGTCCTCTGAGTCCATATATTACGTCAAATTGTCACGGAAATTCGCGAGACATTTCTCGACCAAATCGAACACTATGATTGTAGGTCCCATCGTTGGGTACTTATTGCCTCATAGAATTCTTGTCCCATTGTCAATGGTTGTTGCATGTATACTAATCATTTCATATCAGCCCAATCATCTTCATCCAAAAGCTTTCTTCCAAGCTTTCGGTACACTTGAAGACTTCTCGCGCGCAATTTTTCTAAAGACTTCTCCCAGAGGTCTCCTCATTCGTAAGGGTTGTAAGCATCGTGTATGTCGAACTCCATCGAGTCTCAGTGTCTAGTTTCAATGTAACATGCCCAATGAAAAAGTATCAAGTTATGCTCCTTGTCGTTATCGGTGACCATTGGCTGCTCTTAACAAAGACGCTGAGAAAACTTCGGCGAACGTTCCCCTTGGACGGCCTTTTCTCGGAAGTGCGACCGACGGATCTTGAAAGACTGATAGTCTGTCAGGGTCAATATGCTGCCAGCTGACTTTGAGAGGACGGAGTTCAGGTGAACTCTCCAGAGAGGATGCATCTCTTGTACATCAAGAGGCACGCCAACCTGGATCCGATGTGAGCATGGTAAGAGGTAACGGTTCGCAGTCTCACAACTGCATTTGTACTTTGTGCCCTCTTCCTCCTGTTTATGGACCTTTTCATGACCTCAACATACACGAGGTCCAGAAATCGCTGTACAGAGTTTGGCAGTCTCCGGCTGATTTCGAATTTCCAATCTTACCCTCAAATTTTCGTTTGAACTCAGGATGCTGAGCCGTTCCGCGCGATCTCTTCCTTTGTAGTTAATCTTGTTGCCAACTGGTACAGAGATTCCCCAAGGACGATGTCAGGGCACCTTTCATCGCACCATGGCTACCTTCCACTCGCGAAGTGGTACTAATCCCTAAGTTCGGGTGCTTACGAATATGAACTTCAGCCCAGCGTTCTTCGCCAGGACGACTGAATCTCGAGCCAGCGTCAACTGTTTCGGGCATTCTTGAAACGCTTTCGTTAATGGAACTTCCATCGTATGTACAACCACACCTCAAGGGCTGAAAGGTCGAGTTTTTGTAATCTCGTTCGAAAATTACCTTGACTGCCTTCAGCCGTTATACAGTGGCCTCTTTATTGTCGGTCTAACCTTAGTCTCTAAACCGAAACTATGAATTGAAATCCATGATAACGCCTTGATGGCGGAAGGCAATGTGCGGATACGGAAAGTACGTGAACGCCAGCAGGTAGCTTGCAGTTCCACTCGGCATCAACATAGTGGACGGTAACCCTGACATAAGGTAAATTCGCTTTCGAAATCCACGCGTAATAGGTCAAGCTGAGCTTGGAATCAAGTGCGTCCAATTGGCTTTTCATGTCGTTCAAGCGCGAGGCGTGGGAGGAAACAATCCTCCTGGATATGGTCTTGTGAGTAGGAATAGCATCGTTCGGGTTGATCCCATTAACACTGACCGTGCTTCAACGACAGAAAATGCTTGCTGTGGATAATAATTAGCGATGTTTCATAAACAGATATAGTAAGTATCTTCAGCAACCTGATCATGACCTCGCTATCCACTCCATAGACGCCCGTCCTGAGATTTCGTAAAGTGAGCTGCAAAGAGCTTCTTTTGACTTGCTGGCAATTTTTGGTGACCGCCTAAACGAAAGCAACTAGTGGCATCATATGTACCAGACTTCGGTAGGGTAAAATACCCCTGAGTAATTCACCGCTGCGTCAATCTCTAGAGTGCGATATAACCCTCAACCAAAACGATTTAATCATAATAGCTGATGAATAAGGCTACGATTATGATAGACCTGGGTATAGTAATATCTCACGCAAATTATTGCATGAAGACTGCCAATAATGACCGAAAGCCTAGGCATCTGGAGGCGTGAGATCCCAACGACGAGAGCTTTAGTTATTCGATTCCTTCCACGCGTGGATAATCCGCGCCATTGCGCCGGCATTTGATGTTGCATGTGAGGATGAGCTGAAGTTATTCAATTGAATTAGACATCAAAACATACCTCTCGTAGATTAGTGACTCTCCCATTAGTAATGAACGAGTCAATAACTATCCTTCTACAGTACTCTAGCCCTCCTATGATCGATGGAGCGGCAAAACCACTACGCAGCTATATATGCATGTCCACTTCGTACCAACTCTATAATTAAAGCCTCAGATGTCGGAATAAATATTGTCTTGCAGATTAAATCTAGATATGCTTTACAAGAGCAACAAAAGCGTTATTGTCATACAAGTAATCAATCTCGGCAGACTTTTTTAGGGTTCACGCGTTCCCGATGCGCGTGAATTATTAGGCATATGATACATAACTACTTGAGGCTGCAGGATAATTGACGTGTAGAATTGAACTCCGATAAGATAGTTAGTAAACCAACAACTCGTCTATCTTACGAACACAATTACGATCAGTTTGTACAAGCCAAGGCTCTATTCGACTTTTATTACTCTTGTACCGAAAGGACAGTCCAACAATGACTTATAAACAAACCAATTACAAAGAAAATGTATGCGAAAACCAAATATGTACAGACTCATAACCAAATTATACACGCATGCAAATCAAAAAAATAGCGAATCCCACCAAAACAATGCAATATCCAAACACAACAAATTAAGGTCGTAGCGGTAGATTGAGGGTAAAACTTGTCAAGTTCGCTGTTAAGATGGTATTTGTACGCCGTTTCGACGGACCGTTTCCCAGCATACGTGCCGCACCAAAATTCCCGTGCTCCGTTAATTACTAAAGCCCTTACGCCTGCAATCTGCCGTTGATTGGATATTGTGCGTACGAGCAGCACTGCTCGTACGCACTGCTCGTACGCACAATATCAGTGCTATCAAAACTAGTCAAGGCGAAGTCGCTCTTCACCTTGCATTTTCGAAATCAACTTGTCAAAAGTGTTGCCCTGTTTTCCGACACTCTTTTCTTTATTGGCGCTTCCATTGCCGAAGAAGGAAGATAAGGGGGATGACAGCGACGGCGAGTTAGCCGCACTGGATGGGAAGGAGGCAGTGCCTCCCGTAAGCGGAGTCGATGCTGATAAAGGAAGCAAGGTGGAGCCAGCTTGACATTTCCTTCGAACGAGAACAATTGCTGCCGCGAGAAGAGTCAGTCTCATTGTTAATATATGCATTGACAAGTTTGCATGTGTTACCTCTGAGCACAACGTAGAGTGTAGCGCCCGCGAGAAGAAGGATGAGGACGAAAACCACGAAGTCATAGATATAGCCGAGCTTTGCATGGAGCGAGGATGAAGCGGATCGAGAGGTGACAGAGGAGGACATGCTGGTGTAGTCGACATTATAGAATTTGTCGCGGAGCAGGTGCTCCTCAAGGATGCGCTCGTCAACGGAGTCTGGAACCATAGTGCTCAAAAAAACTGAGCAGCTTGCAAGGTGGAATGTAAGTAGGCGAACAATGGATAATTAATTGGAGAGCGGGCGGATAGGCTAAATGGCGAGATAATGGAATATTTGGCAGTACGGCTGCAAAGCTGTCGTGTTTCTGGTCTTTGATGAGAACATAAAATGCTTGGTGGTCTGTCCATCCCGTTGGCGGTAGCGGCGTCTCTCCTGTGCATGTCAATGTACCCGATGGACACCGCCAACAGCCTTCGCGGTTCTCTTCCGGCACGCGCTCAACCTCCCCTGGCAAACTGTGAGATTTTTGTTACATCTACTAATATATTTTCTGATCCCACTTGTGCAGGAAACACGCCAGCTAGTTATCGAGTTCTACAATAGGTACGGATGTCGGTCAAGTACTACGAATATCAAACATTGTGACGTCAAGAAGTGCAGCAACGTGCCTGGATCACCCCCTACTTTGTTCTGTGTGAGCTAGGTCATTCCGGTAATAGTGCCAGGTACTAAACCTATTTCGGTTTAATTAGCTACCTCGCCTACAACTAGTGACAGTCGTTAAGCTTTGTGTTATGAACCTTACCGCAATACCTGGTCATTTGAACGATGTGAGTGCTTTATTATTTTGGTGTGTATGTTACATCTACTATCATGCAATTACCAAATCTAGGGCAATCTATACACCAGAACACTGTTGTCCGCGCTACCTATCGCGACCACAGCTTCTTGCAGTTTCCACTCAAGCCTATTCCACCTGGCTCTACTATAATGGAAACTATTGCACAAGTGACTCGACTACCGTCTGCAACAGGCCAGATATAAAACGTATGAAACAATCAGCGACTACTTCACCGCACCGTAAATATGTGGATGCTGTCCTGACAATCGACAGACGAGCTAAGACACCGGACACCCTCCGAAACAAGGCTGTCTCTGCTTAATAGTCAAGTCGACGGCACGGGCCGTGTAAGGCAGATCTACTCCTTCCCAACCACAGACAACATAGTCAAGGACAACGCATTGTAGCGCACGAAGGACCGACATTGACGACTACAGCTATATATCGAAATCGAGCCATGTAGAGCCATGGTTGAATCCGTCAGATCAGTCTGACATCTCTGTAACGGAGGATACGACACTGAGCGTATCCGTTCGTTGTACGTATCGTTGATTGACAGACTACGCATCGGCGGACGCTGCAGTGAGTAGGGCATATTCCATAGACGACGGGACTGCCAGCGCTCCGTAGTACGCGCAGATTGCCTACATTCGCTTTAGCATATTCGTAAATAAATATTACACCGAATTAATCACCGACCTTGCATTTCCCGCGCACATGCAAATACGAAATGAGAACGGTACTATTGTAGTCGTCCAGATCTTCGTCCTTCTCCGCCGGTTCGCGAACTTGTTCAATATTTGAATTGCGAGGCAAATACACGGCAATGTGGGGAGAAATCGGACGGCTCGCGCTCATAATAGTTGTCCTTACCCCATCAGCGAATCCACTAAAGACTGATATATAGGGCGTACTTACAAATCATATGGCTCCATCGCATGAAGGTCAAATACATCTTGAAAGAGATAGTGAGGTCCTCCCCACGGTGGACTCAAGAAAACAACATCCGCCTGTTATAATTCGTCAAGTCTAAGTTTCAATCCTTCCCCATAAAAAGCAATAAACTTACCTCCATATACGGAGCGTACTCGAAAAAATCACCTTCAATGAACTCGATTTTGTCTGCCACGCCATAAATTTCCGCATTATGCTTCGCACAACGAATTGCAACTGGATCTTTCTCAATCGCAATAACCCTGTCGACTAGTAACGCAAGTTGAATCGTGTTTCCTCCGGCACCACAAAAAGCATCTAACACAACCGACGGTCTGCAATTATTGTAGATATGGTCCGCAATATTTCTGTATGCAACGTCAGCCTTCTTCCCTATGTCCACTAATGACCACTCAAACCGTACTTTGCGATAATTTCAGGAGTAACGCTATACCATGACTGCTCATTCATCCAAATACCCTCAGAAAACTTTGAAAAGAGTGAAAACCGTTGCTTCCAATATCTGCAGGTGTCATTAGTACCTGCTCCTCCACTCCGTAATCTTAACATGACATACTTCTTCAAACCATTCGGTATAGTCCTTGCCGTAAACGCCACTTGATCCCAAATCTATCAGCGTTAATATACCAAGCACCTTTCTCGCTTTAAGCTTGTGGGATAATTGTACTCACATCTGCCCCATCGTCATATGGCTGCAGGTCGATATCATCGCTGATACTGTTCTCAGAAGATTGCATGTCAAGAATCCTGTAATGGCAGTTTCAATTGACCGGCATGCCCTATACCAATCAATATGCTGCTAAACCCAACCATTCTCGGTATGTACCAGTCATTTGTTACCGCCACAGAATTATTGCACAGCCACGACAAGCCACTCAACTCATTTTGACTTCACCGTACCCGAACAGCTGTATTCGGTAATTTAAGGCGTGCTCAACTGTCAGATCCACTTTTTCCACCGACCTCTTCGCTTTTCATCCTTACAAAAAGTGCGAATAGGTGGGCCCACATTGCTTCTAAAGCGGTATCGCGGTCGCCGTGGCCAAACACTTCATCGTCGTCGAAAGCTGCGTCATCATTCTCATCACGTTTGTTGCTCCGCTGTATACACTGCCTTGTGATGTTCAGTGCAGGCAATAGCAAGGATGAATGTAGTCTGTGAAAAAGCCAGTTCCTAGTTGTCCAGCTGCATTTGTCCTCTTTACTCTCCTTGGTGATGCAGTTAGTTTGCAACTTCTGCATACACAATCTACAATAGCTGTCTGGAAAAAAATACTGTTATCACAATTTCGCAGTCCCGATTTGGAGACGTATCTCCAACCGCGTTTCAGAAGATGATGTTAACGCAGCTTTCCTGTCTAAATTGCTTCCTTCAACTCGCTATGTTGTACAAATCCCAATGTTCCCTGCTTGCATATATCAATTTGTGCCGGTTTTTCACACTGCCAACCAATAGTCAAGAATTGATTAAAAACTTGCATCGAAAACATGTGCTTGAAGTGTTTCCGCTCTTTCTTCCTCAACATCAACTGAACTGGCAATTTTCTTTTTAATTTTGATGAGAGTTATCAAACTCGGCAGCAAGGCGTAACTATTTTCGAACTATTTTCTAGTATACTCTGCTCACTATGTCATCTGCATGGCTGCTTGATAGCCATTGGGAATTATACTAATGTCAAAGCCTTCGTGAGAGCCTTCTCTAAATCCGTAACGATCACTTCGGGTGCCTCAGATGGCCGGCAACACAACTGCTTGTGTCCTTAGACTTGATAGCGGGCGCGATGGTATGTTTTCATTCACTCAATTCATGTAGGTACTTTCTTGTCACTGCTGACAATCAAAGTGCGATCCTCATAGTGCGCAGGTGATTGTCCACAGTTACAATATTTACCAGCGGCAATCTTAATTTAATTGCGGTCTACGGCGCATATCAATTCTACGCAATAGTAGTACATTGAGTATTAGCTATATGGAATCAAACCATCAATTTAAATAATAGGACTTAATTACACACCAATCAAATTTAGTCTATGTCATCATCCGACTCCTTCGCCTTGGCGCCTTCCGAAGATTCATGCTCTTCTGCTTTACTGTCTTCACTCTCAATGTCGCTTTTCCTCCGAATTTCGGAATCCTTAGGTGGTGGAGGCGGTATACTTATCGCTTTAGATGGTTGACTGTGATAGTCAATCTCTTTGCTGATACGTTCCTGTTCGTCGAAATATGCGTCAAGTTCTCGATTTGGAGCGGAAACTGAGGTCTGATTGCCGATCGCGTAGTGATGTTTCCGTCGCATATACGCTGGCAGCATAGATGACATTCCTCCAGGAGATGTAGGTGACACTGCAGTGAGCGGCGGTGATGTCGGCTTCGGCTCTGTTGCAGTCTTTGACGTTTCTTGGTCGTCAATATGCATTTGCTTGAGTAATAGCTCGGTCTGCGTTAATGGGAGTGTCGCTGCACTTGTAGTCTGATTCACACTCTGTTCTTGTGCTTCAGGGTTCTCGTACTCATCTTCGTCTTCGGCTGAGAAAATAGTCTCGCCAGGAATTGGGATCCGGCTATTCCATTCCGGCAGCCGATGAAGAAATCCAAAGCCAATCCCACAACCCAGTACACCGTCCCCGCCCCATGAACGATCAGGTACAATAGTAGTTAATCGGACAGTATTATAATCGTGATTATACACTTGTAGCGTCAGTTCTTTGTTCAAATTCCCCTCCAATATTTCTCCCAACGCATTTTCGTACAATAACTTGTGACCTTCAATACCAATAATATAATCCGAATTCGCCTGTAGTCCGGCATTACATGCGGGTGAATCTGTCTGTACGTCAAGAACGTGGAATATAATGTCGGTTAATGCCAGCGGGGCCCATTGTAGCGATAATCCGAGCTGCACTTTCGACTCCTCCGACACTGATGGAAGCGGAATTAGGATTTCACGTAGTTTTTGACCCTTGGCACTAAAAACGGTAAATTTAACTGACCGACCGGCACAGTTCCGTATCTCTTGGGCAAACAGAGCCGCGTTGCCGTCTTCCTATACAAATGTCAATAACTCTCCCTTCCTATCACCGAACCATGATCCTCGACATTGACATGTGATCCTACAATGACAATCACAACGACAATGTTATTATCCAACTTACAATTTGATGACCGTTTATACCACATATAAAATCGAAAAACGATTCGAAGCCGTATTCCATGGCAAGCGACTTGTCGGCGACGTTGAGCACTTGGAACCCATATGAGTTGAGCAGGACATTTGCGGAAGCACTTTGTTGCAGTGATTGTTCATTACCCATTATGAATGCGCGTATTGGTGTAGATATATGCCGGATGTATGTAAGATGGAGATAGCGAATTGTCTGTGTAGACAATTTGAGGATGCGAGATGGGGGAATGGTCAAGTCAACTGATGTGGTGGTAGGCGTGAAGCCGCATGATGCGTGCGAGTGTGACCAGCCTTCCTTCTTGTGAACTGACATTACGAATCTCAGGAATGCAACAAATAGAACAAAATAAGTGCTATGCCAGAGAGCATTGCGCTGAAAAAATTAATAAGACATCATTATTTGTTATATCTACTAAAGGGCATGACTGAACTGAATTTACTTTGTGGAGTCTTCGATATCTCGCAGTACCACGACACGGTTCATAAAGAATTCCAGTGCACCTAAACAGGCTAGTGCTTCCGAGCAAAAAATTCAATAAACTATGCAATTTGTATGGCAACCTGTTGCTTTGTACCATCTCTCCGAATGAATGGAAATCTAGAGCGGCTCAAGCGTGAAACTCCCAACGCGGCAATGTTCTAATGGGAGCTCGTGCACCCAACTTCAAACGAATTTCGACCTGGCTGGACGAAGCTCAACGACGAGTCGCACCACTCTTCCGTCCCAATTGACATTTTCACTCTGCTATAGGATTGCTCACTGTAGACATTACACAACTGCAAAATGGCGGATCAAGTGGACCACAGCCCACTCCCGGAGCAACCAATGACACAAGATGACCGACAAGCTTTGGCAAAGCACTTCTTCGACGAAGCTATCGACCACAAATACCGACTCGGCACACACCCCAGCGTTCGCCTTCCATTCCTCATAATCGCGACCGGCATCGTGACCTTTCCTCTCGGCTTATTCCGCGGGTCCAAAATCGGCGGCTTAAAATACCTAGCCGAGAATTCGCATCGGCTACCAGGCACCGTACAGGGATGGTATTTTTATCACAAACAGAAGAATTATGTTATTTTAAAGGATGGGATGATTGAGTCGTTCAAATTCGGCGCGCGGTCGATTGCGTTCGTGAGTACTATGTTTGGGATCGAGGCGTTGTTGGATTGGGTGAGGGGACAAGTTGATTTTTTGAATACGGTTGCTGGGGCATCAACTGTTGGGTTCGTGTATGCTGCCAGGCAACGTAAGTATTTGTAGCTGTATTGCTGAATGACAACGTGACTAATTTGATGTAGGAAATTTACCTCGGTCTCAGATTAGGAGTACTGTCAAGTCCGGCGCACGGTTGGGACTGATATATGGACTGCTACAAGATGCGCTGAGAGCTGCTGAAGGCCAGCTGTGGTATGTGAATCTAGTAAAGCGAAAGTGCGAGGAGGACTATTTCTCGCCGGCAGAAAGCGAGACGGAGTCGTCGTTATAGACGTATCAGCATTAACACATTCTAAGTAGCGTGGGAAGGCGTTTGTATAAGATCTTCAGTATTATATGTACAGGGTTAGTCGGTTAATATACGCCAATTCTTGTTTATAACACCAATTGCTTCCAAATTCAGTGTTTCTCGATCTGCATCTCATCATGCTCGTCGTCATCCGACATGTCTTCTAACTCCGGAATCGGAAAGTTCAAGATTGCAGCTATGCCTGTAAACTGATCAAGCTGCTTCCCGGACTCATGCAAACTCGAAAACACAAGTGACTCACCGCCCTGGCTCCTAACTTGCTCGACCAATGCAACGTAACATTTCCTCTGCTTTACGTCGTCACTTCTAAACAATCGATCCGAGATTAACAATGTCTTGACTGCACCCCGATCAACAGCCGTGGCGACATGTTTCGGTCCGTACCATGCTCTTACGCCGCCCATTCCGTCACCCTCGTTCAGCACACAAAAAAATTTCTCCAATGCGGCAGATTCGCGAGCAAACTTCGTATCTGCTAACCGTGCCAATACTTCCGGCGCCCGCAAAACCTCGTTCAAAGCATGGATATGTCCGGACGCGCAATGCACCAGCACAAACTTATTCTTCGATTGGATCAGTATTTTGTTAGACCCCGCCGTCGCACTCCCAGTATCAACATCTTTCCCCGCAGCGTCGAGTAAGTATTTTAGTAACTGTTCTCCACTAAATCCGGGAGACGCAATAATGACGGCTTTCAAAATACCGTAGTCGAAATGTCGTTGCATGGCTACCGCCACGGCCGCGTAGAATCTCGTGATAGCTTTGTCATGTGCGACGGCGGAATCCGCGGTTCGTTTGCGAGGAATCGCAATTTCGACTCGTTGGCGAAGGAGCGTCATGTGTTCTGTGACGAGGCATACGTTCGCCAGACCGGGTTGTAAGACGACGGCACCGACTTCGGCACGGGAAGCGGGATCGCATGCCGAAGAGATGGTTTGCAACGCGACTGAGTCCCATGGCGCGTTGGGCAACTTTGAGAGCGTGAATGCACGGTGGAGAGCGAGGTCGAGGGTGTGATATGCGCCAAGTCTGACGTGAGGTGATTCCTCCGCAACGGGGCCTGATGCGTGAAGGGCTCCGGCAGATGGATCGAAGTCTGTCTTTTGCACGCTGATGGCCAGTGTGAGTTGGACTCGCTGAGACGAGCCAGATGACGAAGGAGCGCCGGTACCTCCAGCAGCCAAATCTTTATCTTTATCTTTCGTTATCCGTCTGTAGAAGTCAGGAGTGAGTATTTGCGCTCATAGCAAAGTACAGTGTTTTCAATGAACTAGATACACAGGTAAAAAAAGGCATGAAGCGACAAACTCTGTACCTCTCTTATATCACTGCCGATTTTAGGTAAAACATATTCAGCCACTTACCGGAACGTACTGGCTTTCAAGATGTTCCCTGTATGTATGAGATTGTAGGCGTGCCATAGATCAGCGGGCTCCTCGGGCTGTAAGCGGATTGAACCAGCACCTTCCTTGTCGAGGTGCTTCGATATCAGCTTCATTACGTATTATGTACTACTCCTCGTACGACGTACTCTGGGCATCGGCTATATTAGTAATTGGACGTAGTCTGGCATTTTAAATTTCTCTGTTGGGATCATCGGATAGCCATCGATGTCATTAAACCTTAATTCATTTTTCAAGGGTCTTGATCCGGTGTCTAATCAGTCCAAATACGTCTAAAGGAAAGCTATGGGAAAAGCGAAACACTTAGATCAAAGAAAATAAATAATAATAGCGATAACCTTTTTGGGACAGATAATCCGGCAGAACGTTACTGACACCTGAGCGGCTCATCCGTGCGCGCGGCCGGCATGTCTTTTAAGGGTCAAAGATAGAACAAACCTTGCCTCAAAACGCTCATAATAATGTCCGATAACTGTATTCGCATTATCTGCACGTGCGGACCAGGATAGAAGAAGTAAACCCTGCAGGATGAGCGTGTAACATTACGTTTTCAGCAAATTCGCCCATTGACACAAATAGGGGCCCCAAGTCTACTTCAAGGGCAGTTATTGCCTGACAGCGCATTGTTCTGCCCCATGCCGAAGAGGTATACAGTAACAGATGACTCACTAAACGGAATATCGCATGCCAGGATATGATGAGATGAATGACCGTCGACATAATAGTAATCAGCAGCACTCTATCACGCCTGTCGTCGTCGCACAGAATCGCCGTCTGGCGCATTCTATCTTCGGTTGACCAGAGCAGCCTAACATCCGCTGCCCACGCTGCCCACTCGGATCTATATAATCTCCCTTGTCCTCGCCGGTCAGCCAGCATCTTCTCCTTCTCCTCTTCGCAGCGCGTCACCCGTACCCATCCAACTTATTGTGCGCATATTTTCTGTCAGAATCTCCGCAGCCGACAGCCAGTAAGTTGAGTTCCAGTAATTGACGTGACTATGAATGATAGTCGCAGGATTTCGTTGACGTGAATGAATGCCTGGACCATAATATAGATGCAGCTAACACATAGACCCCAGGTTTGTAGCGTACGACAGTTTCAATCGCACGCGCGCTTTCTTGATTCATATACTCGATCTGCCGTGCGTGACGTTAGCCCGTCCACCCTTTGCCTACAACGATCGACCCGTGAGGCCCACAAACGTACGTGTTGCTGCCGAGACGGGACGAAGGTTGGGGCGTAGATCGGAGTGGGGCAGGTACGAGACCCTGAGTTGCGCAGCACTTCGGCAGCCGCCACACCGACGAACCCGCCACAACGGACTGAGAATATCACCATCTTGCAAACAGACCAGTTAAGATAACAGAACCTCTCCCGCGTCACGACGAGCACTTCTGTGTCCGCACTGCGCTCGCACTCGCGTCAATATATCTGAACTGCTCGCTCGTGCTTCGCGCCGCAGCCCAAATTGATCTCGGG
The DNA here is from genome assembly GCA_030568215.1 of Lipomyces kockii. Classification (NCBI taxonomy): domain Eukaryota; kingdom Fungi; phylum Ascomycota; class Lipomycetes; order Lipomycetales; family Lipomycetaceae; genus Lipomyces; species Lipomyces kockii. Next base: position 94,161 of record JAJLTN010000556.1, on the reverse strand, counting down.
CTCGAACCGAGTCGCCAGTGACACACGCGACTCCTGCCTAACCAGCGCATCGCTTTCGTCCTCGATCCTCTCCGCCGGGGTTCGCCGCACACAGCGCACGACTTGGGCTTGTCTCTGCCCCTGTGTGCCACAGCCGCGCCGTCCCGTGCTGCCCGAGTCTGCCATCCCGTCCCTGCTCCCGGAGCTGCGTATGGCGACGTTCCACATTCTCTCTTGTCGTCGCCACTTTCCTCTCCACGCCCTCGTCCTGCCGCTGCAACGATCTTGACTTCCGCTGTCTAGTTCGTGACACTAAACAATGCCGGATCCTGTTCAACCGTTATCAGATGCCGTGTCGACATCGTCTGCCGAATCATCTACGTTCTCGTATTTCTCGTCCTCAACTGTTTCCAATATCTCTACGCTGTCATCTCCTTCCACACTTCCGCCTGCTACCTCCCATCGACCAGGCACACTTGCACGGCTGACCCATTACATTGCTGGAACCTCCCCTCTCTCTCCCCGCGGGCCCAGTATTCACTCCGATCTGTCGACATCAGCTTCTTCGTCGTCCAGTATATCGAGCGACAAAGTGGAGCCGATAGCAGTTCTCTTGCCACCATCACCGTCATCGCCATTCACACCTACCGCCATATCTGCCTCGTCCACAATTGGAGTCAGGAGGTCGGCCGTCAGGAAACCCAATCTCGTGTTTGAGGTAGATGTCCCCCTCACAGCCGCCTGCACTGACTCGTACAGCAGCCGGGCTCTGCTGGCTGGCCGAGGATGTATGTCTTGAAAATTCTGACCACACTTGGCAATTAGCTAATCAAATTGAAGATATGCGCGTCGTGAAGGTAAATCCCAATGAAATACTCGAATTGGTCGACATGCGGGAGTCCAGGAAAGTTGCCGACGACGACCGCATCGGATACGTCTCGGACATGAAGTGGTGTCTAGGAAATTACTCAAACAACGCGGCCGTTGCCTCGACAAGCGGCTCAATATCGATGTACGATCTCAATAAACCAAATGCTACTCCACGGCGACTCAGCGGCCACACCCGAACAGTCAATTCTATCTCACTCAATCCCATGAATCCTCATGTCATCGTCTCTGGCGGCCTGGACCGTGCAATCAAGTTTTGGGATTTGCGCATCAACCGCTCGGTCGCAAGTGTCAACGGGCCAGAGTCGTCAAGACGCGTACAGGTCTCTAACGTCGACGGGAGCAAGACCTGTGCGATATTTGACACTGGTTATCTACTTCGATGGGATTCGCGATATCTCACGACTCCAGATAGACGAGTACAGGCACACAGTGGGCCTGGGTTTTGCTTCGATTATCATCCGCATCTAGATATTGTTGCCACCGGTGGTCGAGACCGGACAATTCGCGTCTGGGACCTGAGGCAGTCCGACAAGTCCGACCAACCGGCACGAATTGCGCGTCCGATGTACGAAATACCGACATCTGGTGCCGTGTCAAATGTGCTTTGGAAGAAACCCTGTGGATCAGAAAGGACGGATTCGATCGATGACGCATTTCTCGCGAGTTCATCCCTGAGTGTGGGAGATTACAGAATACAAGTATGGAATTTGCGGAGAAAGTACATACCAGCGTATATCATCGACTATCACAAGGCACCGATTTGCGCACTCACATGGGCTAGCGATGGCATTTATGGATCACAAGCGCCGGTCGAAGAATCTGAATGGTCTGATTGTGAGAATGAGCTCGATGACAGAAGACGACAACGAACTCGGTCCGGTCCGAAGAAAGTCCGCCGGCAACGACCTGCTGGGACTATATGGGCCGCAAGTCGAGATCAACGGTTTGTTGCACACGATGTCTCGAGAAGTTGCCCGACCAAGCCTATACAAAGTCTCTCACATCAGGCGTTTGCGTGGGGTCCAGATGATGAGTTTACGTTTGTTGCACTTGACAAGAGTGCTCTTCGAAAAGACGGATTGTTCCCTAGACCAATGCATAATAGAAGAGGAAGCGGTACGCAGAAGCGATCTAGTGGGAACATGGTCATGCGGATGATGCTTATGAATACCGCCAAGAGAGAGCCAGAGACGGTCCCTGAGGTCCCTGTGCAATACGTCACGTCTGGCAAGCTTTCCCAGTTTACTGCTACCTCTGACAAGTTAAGCGATGCAAATGATACTCCCGGAGTGGTCGATGGCCAAATTAGCGAGGAATCGACGAGCGACAGTAATTCGTGCTCGCAAGCTTCCCACTGTCCACATGAATTCGATATCCCAAAAGGTAGAAGTGCTTCAGTGTAATTCAGATTTTGATTTTATATTCTATCAACGGTGTTATAGTAGCATTGGGTGTACTACTGTGTGTTTTGGTTTTGGTATTAGCTTTATGAGGGTTACTATTATGATTATATTTTGTATATAGAATGGGATGGTTATTGGGTCTCTCTTTAGCGCGCTTCTGGTTTGTATTGTGATATATTTGCTATGCTTAGAATCTGGCGCGGGGTATGCATCTGCTTTGATTATTTACTGTCTCATTTCATATATTCGTCACTCTAGGAGTTAAGTGAGTTCGCTCATACTTTGTAAATCTATGTATTACAGCAACAATAATATGTTATATATACGTCACTAGTAGCCATTACCTGCACTACCTTTATTAGTTAACACGAGAAGTGTAATGTACATTTGCCAATCCATACGCCATCCAAAGACCCAAATAAAATCTCTATCGCACATGTGCTTTGCGATCTATAGTGTATATCGCACATACAACTCGTCTATGAAATGTGGATGCTTGATCCCCGGCGGTCGAGCGACTCGGAAATCCTCGATTGCTTCCCGGACGGGCCTACCCATTCGCTGGACCATGTACGAACATATCAGGAATCCAGTCCGATTAAAGCCGTAATGGCAATGCACCGCTACAACGCGGCCCTTGTCCACGCCATCCGGGCCGTAGCAGATATCGTCTACCAACGCGATAAACTCGTCCACTTGAGCTCTCGTCGGTGGAATTTTAGAGACAGTGGGGAATTTGTGGTACGTTATCCTTTTAAATGACGCCGGAGCGTAGGGCGGCTGCTGGTCGCGCGAGATGTCGATGATGTCGGTAATATCCGCGAAATTCTCTTCCAACGCCGCCGGATTCTGCTCAGCGTCGTCCTGTCGCAGTGTCTTCATTGCTCTAAAATGCGAGTGACCTATAACTGGGGATACAGATTGCACAGACCTCCATTTTGCTTCGTTCTTTAGACTCCATTTATCGTCTCGCGTCGCCAAATCAGCTAACTGCCAGCCAAGGGACAACCGTTGGTCGATGCACGCCACGACGAATTCGTTGATGATTCCGCAAACCGTCTCGTGTCTATCAACCAAGCACATATGCCCTGCCCGAGGAATAATCGTCGTTCGCACAGTCTCAGCAGCAGCATGACCAACTCTCCCATCCCGTATCCACTCTGCAATGGTCGACACGGCCTCGGGCGGCGTAACACGATCTTGCTCCGCACCAATTAGACACACCGGGACAGTGAGGCTGTTCCACTCCGCAAACATTGGCACACGTGCGCCACCGGCCATGGCGAGCCATACCGGCGTCCTCACTTGCAGGTTCCAACGTAACTGTCGTCGCCGTATCTTCTCTTCTATCGCGGAAGCAACGTCGAACGAGCCCATCATCCTTTCGACTGACGGAGAGTTCAAACCACCTTGGCGGTCATAATACCGGAATAAATCGAATATGATAGGCGGAATGTACCTCGTAAACTTCTGGACCCGGAGCGCAGATTGCGAAAGCGGCACAGGTGGACAAATCGCGACAAGACCTTTGCATCGAGATTTCATGTCGTTCGAAATCGAGAAATAACAAGCCATAGCCGTGCCGAGCGAATGCCCGACTAAAATTACGTCCCGCTCTGTCCCGAGCGCTTCGTTGACGACGGTCGAGATTAGTTTGACGAGTGACGGCGTCGAGTATGTTTCCGAGGGCAACGATGGGTCGTACGGCGCACCACCGCTGCCCGGCAGATCCAGCGTGAGCACGTCGGCGTAGTACGTGAAGAAGTCGACGAGTTCGTCGAATTGCGCGAGTTGGCCTCCAAGACCGTGGATCAGCACGAAAACAGGCAGGTTGGCGGGATTAGAATTGCGTGGAGTTGCAGCTGATACGTGCACGACGCGAACAGAGACATTGAGGTATCTTCCAGAGCTCGGAAGACGGTGCGGGATGGTGAGGATATGGCCATCGCGCTGTGTGAGAGGAGAGTCGTCCAGAGCTAGATCATTGAGCACTGAGATCTCGAAGGTGGTGAGCGACCTCGCTCGCCGGACGAGATAGTAAAGAGCTACTAACGGGCCGCATACGAGCAGCAGGAGGGCAGTTAAGCCCATGACTATGGATTACGACAAAAACAAACGGCTCGAGACGATAATAACAAAAAAAAGTTAATAAACGCCTAAGAAATAGCAAGCGGAACTTGGATCCGTGAAATAGGCGAAAGTTGCGGAGTACGGTGTTCGGATGTTTTGTTGACGGCGTCTTTGTGGGAGCGAGTAACGTAATTTTGCTGATGCACGTTGCCGCCGCAGTGCCTGATCGCCTCATCTTCAAGCAAGCATCGCTGGTTCCGAGCAACGCCATCAGCCACCCAAGCCGCTTAATGTGCGTAACTATGCGTAACTGTATTCTTCCTGACTCCTATGCAATGATTCCCAACCTAGAAATAAACCAAAGCCAAAGTGTAACCCATTGCTACAAATAAACCGGAACAAAAAATATGTTACAACCTGTACACCCTTCAGTTTTCAGTGGCCACGAACACTTCGACTTTTCCCTTGTGTGATAGGCCATTTAGATATTCGCCAAGCCGTCATCCTCGCCATTCCCATAAACCCTGCTGCAGGTTTACTGGTCCTCACTGCATTCCTCTTCGGCCCACTCCCCTCTCGTCTAGCCGGTCTAGCCGCCCCTCGGGGAACGGATTGGGTCTCAGCAAGAGATTCTTCTTCCTTTGCCTGTGTCTTCTGCAAACAAACGGTGCTAGTACGTGGCAACGGTTGTTCCCCACCCTCTTCATTTGTTTTCTCTTCTGTTGATATACTGGGAGACATTCTCATCCCGAAAATTGACGTCATCATTCGACTGAACAATCCAGTCTTAGACTCGGAAAGCCGCGAAGTGGCCCCAAACTCATTTAGTGCTTTGGGAGGGTCTCCACCGAGTCTCATCCTTCTTTTATACTCTGCAGGAGACTCAATCAGAGCCTTACCATACTTCCACATGCCGTTCTTATGATCTCGAGCATATTGCTCCTCGCGCTGATACGATTCCTTTGTGCTTCCAAACGCCGCCTGGAATTTACTCTCATACACAATCGCCCACCCTGCGCGGAGCATCTCCCTCGACACATCTTTCTGTCCAGTCCAACTGAGTACCGTGGCTTTGGCCACCGCACGCTGATACTGGTCGAGCGAGTATAACCTAATTTTGACCTTCCTTCCAAGCAAATACTGTCTCAACCAATTCTTCGACTCCGGCCCAAAAGGCTGACCCGGTCTCCCGTACGACTTACACTCAGGTGCATCAATCCCGCATAACCGCACATGGATCGTCTCGCCTGACAGCTTGGGCTGACGAGGTTGTGGCTGCTGTAGTCGCAATCGCGGCGATCGCTGAGGTTGCCGCTGCGGATCGGTAGATTCTCCTCGCGGTGGGATCCAGGCTTCCCAAAATCGGCGCTTGATGCCAGTATTTGTGTACCAGTAGTGTCCATATGGTACTCGTCGCAACCAGTCCCATCCGGCAAAAACTCCCCCGGGCGTGTGGTATAATCTGAAATTGTCCCCGTCACCAACAAAAACGACGCGTCCAGAGAGTGTTCGACCTTTTGCGTACAACGACTGCGGGATACTCAGGGCCGTCGGAAAGCGGCGCAGATACCGGTAATAGAAGGCGCCGCATAGCAAAACTGTCCCTGTAAGCGTACACGATTCTAGGAATGTCTCGAGTGAGAAGAATGTTATCCTTTGTGGGGAAGGCGGGGTGAAAGACGGACTAGGCTGTGGAGGCTTGATCTCAGGCTCCTTCCTCCCCAACCACCACATGCTGCTCACTGTCGGTGGCTATTGCCGTCTAAATTGCCCTGGTTTCTCGGGTATATATAATTGGGCGCAGTGTTGTGGTCGTTGGAGCTGCCTATATTCCCTCTCGGGAACGTGTTGTTTGGCGTAGCAACCTTATTTGTCTCTCGTGTTCGGACTGAATTACAGATCACACGCGCCTCAGCCGCAAAACTTTCTTAAGTATTGGAGAAAGCAAAGGAACAGAACATCACACAATTTACCACTAAAATACAGAATACAGGATAAATATGCAAAGTAACAACTAAAATATACGCAACGCGTCAAATCTTTAAAAATTATCATCGTAGGGGACACTGGCACAACTCGAAAGGTTTTCCCTCATTTCAAACCGTTGTCATGCAAGCTTGCCCTTCCACTCTCTAATTTATTTCACATATTTAAACCATATGGTTAGAAATTGCAAATTACAAAAATGACATGCCCAAGCCAAACTGAAATCCTTTCCGTGGGAACTCGCTGGCGCGAGCAGCAATTGGAAGCGTAAAGTTCAATTCAAATCGAGCGACGGGGTGCTTGTAAATTAGACCGACACCGGCAGCAACCGATGGCTCCTGAAAGAGCTTTGCGATAGTCTCTCGTGGATTCTCTCGATTTAGACCAAGCAAGCTGCCAGCGTTGGCGAACAAGTGAAGGCGCAATGGCGAGGTATGGGTAACACCAGGTAAACGAGAGAATAGACTGAGACCGCCGGCAGCATATGCTTCTCCACCAACTGAGTCTTCTTTTGAATCTGATTAGCAAACAGGTCGTGCTACCAACGAAACGACTCTTACCTTCGTCACGAGGGCCCATACGGTTCAAGTAAAAGCCTCGCACGTCATTAGCCCCTCCAAGAACAAAACGATCAACAATATTCGTCTTTCCATCCTTCATGAAACTCCACAGTAGTCCGCCTCGTCCAGTGAGCGAGATTGTGACATTCTCTTTCCAAAAGCTCTTCGCGACTTGACTTTCGACCTCTCCCTTCATAAACTGAATATCTCCCTGTCTATTGGGCAAGTAACCCGCGACCTCATTTTTTAGCTTGATGCTGAATCCTTCGGTCGGGAATAACGGATCATTCCGCTTGTCTAATGTCCATGTATTAAAGACCGATGACTTGAAGCTGTCTCCAGCCGCAGCTCGAACGCTCTCACTAGCATGTGCTTTCACTCCTGTCACTGTTCTCCAAAACGCTTCATATCCAATTTCTTGGGTTCCGCCAAATGCACCAGGCCCAACAGCCTTCGCACGAAGACCACGAAGGACTTCCTCGTGTGACGCCCACTCCTTATTGCTGGACGATGCAACGCCCGAGATATCAGCCCGCCACAAATGCGAATTCTTGATAGGCGTGCTGTAATTAACAATGTAAGATGATCGCCTTTGGCTGCCGATATTCGCGTCAATGGTTACGGACTCTGCGCCGCCAAACACATTCAAAAGAGCGCCTGAAGCATAGGCGCTAACTTCACCGTTGCCAACATCGGTGCCTGTCCGTAATCGCTTGGTAGAAGCGTCTTGGAGGAGGAGGGTACCTTCGAGAGCGACGACGCCGGGGAGATTTTCTTGGGGGGCGGCAAGATCGAGACCGTATGCCACGCGGTTGAAAATCCCGAACGAATTGAGTCTCCTCGCCGAGTCGTCCAGTGCTTGAAGAAGCGTTCGGACAGTATACGGCCTGCTTAGTAAATCGTCGACCTGTGCACGCAAAAATGATGATCGTGTGTTATTGCCTCCTTGGATCTGGAGAGAGGTCAAGGCGACGGGAAGTGTTTGATTCCGCTCAAGCTAAGGTCACGTTAGCAGAACTCCAACGACGATCGCAAATGTACTCACCGCCTCGTAGACAAGAGACTGGACTCGTTTCGCATCTTTAACAGGTTGGTCTGGTGGTACTTCGGCCATTTTTCGATCCACTAACAATCGAGTACTATGTCAATTATTGTCGCCAGTGAATATAAACGAGATCGCGCTTCATTTCAGTCGTTGCACTTTAAAATCGAGTCCACTTACAAACACTACCGCAGTATTATTAGAAAGATGCGTCACCGTCTTGAGATGACTAGTATGATCAGATTACGCAGTTGGAATATCGAAAATTAGTAGAGATATACGCGATCCGCTACCAACTCAACCCAATTTGCTCGAAAACGATGGCAAAAAGCCGGGTAAAAAAGGCCGGGTAATTTAAGCCGCGCAACTGGTTTCCTATCGCGGAGAATCCGCGAAAAGTTTCCCTCTAATTCATAATTACTGTGGTTACGAACGCAAATCAGCTTGATCTGTGTGTAGACGAGTAAAGTTCGATAGTACTGCGATTTTGTATTTGCTTCAGTGCTTGAGCGTCGTTGGTGTTCTGCGAGAGGGGAGATTTGAGTGGCGTCAATATCATAATGGTAAGTCCTAGGTGACAATCATCCACCGGATTTTCATGAGGGAATGATTTGGCGAATGAGCACTAAGCTAATTCTTAATTTCAAAGGCGCATAGAATTTTAATGCAGGTTGTTTTTACTGGCGCGCAGGTGTTTGGCAAGGCATTCGTGCAAGCATATAAGCAAGCAGCGGCATCGTCGGCAGCACAGGCGACTTCGGCCGCCGCGAAGGAGGGAGGAATTTCACTTCAAGAGTCGTGCTCGATTCTCAATGTCCGTTCAGAAGCATTGAAGGCGGAAGAAATTAAGGCACGATACGACCATCTATTTAATGTCAATTCGAAGGAGAAAGGAGGAAGTTTCTACTTACAAAGTAAAGTATTCCGAGCAAAGGAGCGGATAGACAAGGAATTGGCGAAACATGAGCCGCCACCAAATGGAGGAGCCAGTGCAGGGGCGACTGGCAGTTAGCGATTGCGAATAGGTAGTTGAGATGAGACGACAGGCATGATAAGGTATACAGTATAAAAGGTTTGGGATATATCGGCAATGTTCGTGTACTTATAATATTTGTGGCATTGGATCATGTTTTACATGGGACTGAATAAATACTCTCCTATCAATTGTATAGCGTTCCATTCTACGTAATGTTTAGTGCCCTCTTCACTAGACTCAGGCTTTGGCAATACCATACTCTTCAATTCCATGCGCGTATTAGCTGACATTTATTGTGAGTGGCAAGATAAGTCGGTTTTGTGATTCGCTAGGAGAGTCGAACTGCAATTTATGAGCTTCGACAATTGTCCACAGCTGTATCCCGCTAACAATTAGTTATTAATAATAATTAATATAGTTAATATATTTTGTGATCGTTCTGTAAGAGATTTAGCGGCCGACGCACTAACAGCGCGGGTACGTTTATGGATTGTTACCCGGCCCTGATGGCAAAGTCGGCCCCATATGTAGTTGCATTGGAAGTTACATGGCGCGGATGCAAAAGGAGGCCAAGGTCTAACCACCGTTACCAAGTGTTAATTTATCCCGACTTCTAAATGCCGGGAGTAGTTGGAGTTGAGAATTTGACTTGTGACGCTATCAACGAGGAATGTTCCATGTTCGTACAAAAAAAATTATTATATGTAGTTGATATACGGGATAGCGCGAGATGAATCCTGAGGAAATATATTTTATTCAACATTGATGTCAACTCCGCAGCAGACTGATTGGAATAATTACTGGCAAATGACGTACTAGGAGCTGCTTTACTAGCCAATGTGCGGTGTGTGGCCAGACTGAGTGTTAGGACTCAGCCGCTAATCGTTCAGGTGCCTCCGACTGCCTCCGACATAATGTGGCACCAGCCTATCCCACAGCCTTACCTGGTCCGCTGATTATATCGTCCTGTGGTGCCCATACCTTTCTGGATCTGCTTTTATTTCACTCTCGCCCTGCTGAGCGCTCGTTTTGATTCTGTCTGGCTCGTGTCTTGTTCTTTCTTCGCACTCTCTACCATTGGTGTTTCGCGTATTAATCTCTGCGACTTTAGTTTACACAGCAATGCACTTTCGCCGGAAGCGCCAGCAAAAGCGCAAGGAGGAACCTGTCCCGTCAATATCAGAAGCAGATATCCTCAATGCCCTCCCGAAAGACGAAGACTTCCGCCAATCTCTCATCTTACCGAGTTTAGCTAAGCAATTTCCGTTCCTGTTGAACCCCGATGAGCGCATAGTCTCAGACGCTCGAGAATCCAATGTCATTCTATCTCCGCAAAAACTGCATCTGTTCAGCTATCGCGTTCCAATGCCGGAAATGCAGGCTATGCCGTCGAAGCCGTCGTCGGTGTTGACAGGAGCTAACGCGTCTCATATATGGAACAAGCCGCAACAGACGTACTACGCACCGCCATTGGGTGGAAGCGCACAGAACACGTCTTACACTGATAATAAAGAAGAGCCGACTCGCGTCGATCAGTCAAAGTCGAGTCCGAGGCAGTCGATACATACATCATCGTCGAAAGTGCGAACAAGGCAGTCAATAAGTTCGAGTTCGGCGCAGTTAGTTATCGCGTCTGTTGTGGATGCGAGCATGCCAGATGATATATCAATTGATGTCGAGATGCCACCGTCGGCTATGACCATGCAGTCATTGGAAGTAGATTCATGTCCAGGTGTTATCGCAACTACCAATGTGAACGTGGCAGAGAATGATGACTCGAACTGGACGCCGTCACTTGCTACACTAGTCAAGCGGCATCTACGGAATCTGTCGCAGTCCACAACAATATCAGGTACTTGCATGTCTCATGGCAACTCTGAGCGTCTACTGGCTTCTAACGCCTTCTAGAAAGACGAGGCGATTGCGCACGAGTTGCCAACGATGTTGAGCAGCTTAGGTCTTTGGAGTCTCAATTAGGCAGCAGCGTGGTCGTTGAGGAATGTTGTCGGCGAGTTCGGTCATGTTACACAGGAACAATTGCTGATACGTCTTCATCGACACCTAAATTGGGACATGTGCCCGAAATCGTACGCGACGGAAGTACGTCCCGACTCTGGAAAAGCCACAGGCGACACTTTGAGTGGTGCACCGCGAAGAATGAAATCGCAATAGATTTTGCTAAAGACAGCTTTATTGGAGAAAGTGAGCAGCCTAGCGCCTGGCAATAACTATGACTAAACGCTAATGTTCTCTAGATATCGCATCATCACCAGTGCGCAACGAAGTCGGCGTCCCGCAAATCCCACCACGAAACCCTCTTCGAACGTCTTATTCTAATTGGCCAAAATCTCCACGGCCTCTAATAGAACGAGGCACATTAACGCTAGTGAACTTACCTGTCGAGGGCGCAATTGTCGATGTCACACCCGTCTCGCCAACCAGCACGCTCGTTCCCTCACCAGTGACCCCTGCAAGCGCTCTAGTATCTAACATCTACTCCTCCCCAGCATCAACTACTAGTACTCTAAATTCATTCGGATCGCGACGAGGATCAGATACACTGTGCAGCAAAAAGGGCCCTAAACAGAATATCAGGTCCAAGGATATATCCAGTCCAGTTTTCGTTAGCTCGACAAACCTGGATCCCTCTATACCTATTCGCGAAATTGATTATCACAAAATGAAGTACAGATATACTCTGACAGTTGCATGATTGATTTCATAGATAGGAGCTGTGTTCTTAGCCATGCAATGTGTAACAATCTCATTATGAGAGAGGATACGCCTGTGTAATTTTTGCTCAGAATGTATTGTATAATCAATAGTAAGCTGCATCTCAAATCAGACTTCACTTTCAAACTATTGCAGTTTGCAAATAGTAAGCCGTGATTGTTTGTATGTGTCAATTAGTGAGGACGCTCATGGCGGTTGTCTCGTCGTAGACTACCTCTGAGACTCGACTAACCGCTTGCTCCACGAGCGAGAACAAAATGGCGTCTTACAGTCTCAATAGTAAATGCGAAAGCGCAACTTACTTGCGCGGCTGGGTTCGAACCCTGCCCAGATTATGTAAATTTTTAAGATGGCTGTGTATGGGGAATTGCCACGGATTTCACTACTACGGAATACCCGATACCACCGTCGCGCCGCACGATCACCAACGTGAGCCCATCTTCGTATTCCCTGTGCGATTCCGTTAGAGACCTGGAGCTGACAAGCGTGGTTCGATCTGTTTGTTATTGATATCAGGTTATTAGTTATAATTAGAAAATACGTCACAAGCCAGTTCAGTTGGGAGTGCCATGATAGACCTACGCGGGGCATGCCCAAGCGCGCTGGGACATCTTCGACTATCATTATGATGGAACCGCTCTAGTCAGAGACCGTAATACTCAGAACATCAGCGACTCAGCGTTGTATGCGATCCGCAAATTGATTGTGTCTCACGGAATTCGGTATCCGTGGCGATGAAGAATGTTCTTCCTCATATCATGGTCAGCAGTGGCAAGGTGGGTCCCAGCATGATATCTACACGAATCTAATACCTGCATATTAAATTCTCCTGCTCTCCCTTCTGTATTATGTCTCAAGGATTCGGATACAAGTAATTTCCTTGCATCAAGTTCCAGCTATTTAAAGTTCAATACGTCGAAGTAGCAGGAATTCTCAATTATAATAGGAAATCCGGAATCCACTTCGCACATCATCAGCACTACATTACTGACTAGGCCTTCTACTAGTACAGTCATTTGTGTCGTCCACAATTACTACTGGGGCATGTACCGAAGTGCGTTGCGGTTGCCATAGTAACAAAGAGTTTGTTTATGACAATTCTCTGAGCCGCACGCGTAACATGTCGAAACCCCACGGCGGCGCCGCCATTCGTTCGTCGCCATTGTCATACAACCATCACCTCTTCCCAATTTTCGTGGCTACCAGAATCTGGTCAATTTTATTTACGGTCCAGAATGTCAAGTCTGCTCCCCCTGTCAGAAGCGTCGCCGAATGCTGGCCCCGTCACGCCCCGCACCACACTAGGTCCTGCCTCCGCAATCAAACTCCACAGCTCGCGATCCTCCATAAAATCTAGCGGCCTACGCTCCAGCAAGTCCGAATACGGCATTGCCTCAATTGCACGCTCAACCTCCCATTCTTCGATCACAAAACCAAAGCCAGTAACCTCAACCACCGGCAGCGCGCGAAAATCAAAACTTTCTATATCGAGTTCGCGATCGTCTATCGGACTGTCATCGGTATTGCGGGATCCCGAGAGCGCGAAGAAAGTTGATGTCCGGTGTGATCGGAAAATTAGTGTAACTCCACGTCGTCGATCGATTCGAATTTTAGAAGACGACGAGGATGATAGCATGTTACCGTCGTCGCCATTTGAGCAATATCCTGGAATGGGAAATACTGCCCCCGGCAAGGATAATACACCCACGGCATCTAATATTCGTTTTATAAGTGATCAAGGTACGAGAGAAGGGTCAGAAACGCCGAGAGCCCTTCAGACGCCGAGGCAGAGGCAGAATTCGATTCTGCACACACCGTCGACCACGAAGACAAAATATCTGTTAGACTTGGCGACGCCGGGTGAGATCCTAAATGTCAGGTTTTCGCCATCAGCGTTGTCAAGTGACTCTACACCGACACAAAACAATCAGAAGGCAATAAATAATAGCAATTCCGAGGCATGTCTACTGGACTTGGATTTTCCGACTCTAACACCGCGGTCCGTGCCTACAATGTCCTCGAGGCAGGTAGAATCGCTTAAAGCTGAGTATTTTTCTGAGATTGCTACATTGAAAGCAGAATTAGCGGGCAAAGATGCGGAGCTCATGGCGTTGCGGCAATCACTACGGCAGTCTGAAGAGCGGAACGTTGTTATGGAACAACAATGTCTGCGCGAAAGTGACCGGCTTGAGAAGATCGCTAAGGAGTTACATCTCCAATATAGCAAGAAACATGAAACCAAAGTTATTGCCCTAAAGAAACAATTGGAGACTAAGTGGGCCGCAAAATTGGAACAGAGCGAGAAGTTGGTTGGGGAGTTGAAAGAAGAGTTGGAGATTGAACGGAAAGAAAAAGGCGATTTGGTTCTTTACTGGGAGGAGTACCTGGAAGCAGAACAGATGGACAAGCAAATATTGCAGGATGAGGGAAAATTAGTCGAGTCTGGGAGTGAATCGGCGCACAAGCGGGGACGAGAAGAATAAAAGAAACTACTTTTGCGATTTATAGGTGGCTTTTTGGGATTTGTTTAATGTATGCTTATTTCCTCGTTCACCACAATACGCCTGTCATATATATTATGCATTAATCATTGTAATAATGCAAATTAAATTGTTTATAAGTTCCATGGTCCTATGTACACGATACTGCCTTTCTAACACGCACACACCAATGATGTAATTATCCAACTGTGCAACACGACATATCCCTTTTGTTTCATTATAGACAGAACAAGTAGCAAACGAGCAACAACCCACGTCACTGCATGTCGTCACAGGCATTTCTACTGCGACGCTTTCCATAGCACTTTCTTCTTTCCGATCGGTTTCCGTATAACTTCAACACCGCCTTTGCCGCCACCGAAGGCAAGAACGACACCTTCTTCATACGAACCACCGCCGGTCTTCCGCCGCCGTCGCTCCCGCTCACCAATGAGATCACGGGCAAATCCGTAACGCTCCATCTGACTTTTGCACTTGAGATTCTCACTCTCGCACACATGCTTAAAGATATGGAAAGGAAGTGATAATAGGAGGCTTCGCAATGAGCGTGGAGGATTATTTCCATTCGGCTTGAGTATGAACTCGTGGTCGATGTTGTCGATCAAGTACGTGACAAGTGATGGAAGCAGAGTCTCAGTGTACTTCGGGTATGGACCGGGATACGTCACGACGATGTTGTCGCGCTGAATCTCGTCGCCGGAAGGAGTTGATCCTGTCGACGAAAGTGCCGACGGTGTGCTTGAAAGGCCCTCGAACGCGAACGCAAAAAGTTCCGGGAGAGCTTCAATGGAGATGAGAGATTGTAAGGCTGCGTATCCGGTCTTCACGACGTCTTCAAGGGCAAAGAGATGCCCAGCAGCAATTAGGCCCTTTGCAATGACAAGCGTAGGAGAGTCAATTACTAGTGGCTGGCCGTATAATGTAGCCAGAGTCATCGATATGGCCGCGGTGGAAAGATTAGCATCAGCGTCATTAATTTGAATGTGGTATGGTGGACCCTGAGCAGCAAGGGGAAGGAGGAATCGATAAAGTGTCGGTGACCGTGAGATCATGAGGGCATGTAGCCGAAGTGTAGTATGAGGAGGAATGGAGAGAAACGTATCGGTCCAGGCAGCGTGAATGAATCCTATATTGTAGATGTAAGGTTGAAGATCCTAAAAGTACAGGTTGATATTTTCTTCCACTTGCAACTAGATCACGCCGGCTTACCTGAGTCGTGGTGACAACAGAACCTTCGGCGGCATCGCCAGCCGAAGCTTGTGAGGCGGATCGAGCTGGCGTGACAGAGAGTCCGTTGAGTCCAGAAGCTAGGTCAAGGGCAGTCTCAGCTCCATTCCGGATGGGCTCAGGCTGCGCTACATCGGGTGGTCTTCTGCTATCAACGCTGAGGCCCCCGTTACTGCTGGCAGGACTATGAGCTCCGTTGCTCGCACCGCCAACGTAAGCCATGATGCCACTTCTGCCATTTGGCACAATCGAAGGCGAGTATCCCGACGGCATAGGATGAAAAGACGCAGGCAAAGGACCAGCATTTTCCGCGAGCGGCATTGGCATTGAATGCAGATGCGGAGACATCATCCGGCCGCCGATCGACATAGTTGGTGGAGCGCCCGATTGTGGATGAAAGGAACCCGCTGGAGAAGGCGGTGGTCGGCCCTGCAGATCTGCGATCATAGGCGGCAATGGCTGAAGTGCATACTGAGCTGGAATAGGCGGAGGCAATGACTGACTGCCATTCTCGACCCTAGGAAGAGGCAGAGGCTGATTAACTGACGACGCTGAACTTTTGACAGGCGCGTGGTTGATATTATGAGGGGACTGAGAAGACATCGCCGTTGTGCGCTCACTATCAAATTTAATGAATAGTGGGATGTGTACACTCTTTATAACCCGGATCAAAGTAGACACTGATTTGTTTCAAAATTCTGCTGAACTTGGTTCGTATTTTGGAGCTTGAAAGCGTATCTTTTGTTCTCCACGAATTACTCGATGAATTTTTGGCGGTCAAGTTTTTGCTTTAATAAGGTTTGGCGGTCACAGGAAGTGAGAACACAAAAGCGGCACGTTCAGGTCACATATCCCGCATAACTGTGAACCGATCATGCCCTACGCCCCGAAAGAGGCTCGTCTAACAATAGGTTAGGTTAAGGATTATTATTAAGCCTCCATAGGAAATTACAAGTAGTGCCCCTAGTAAAACCCTTTACTAAACATAGATGACATTCCCATGCCCCAAGTCCCATCTATTAGCCGTATAATACACGAAATAAACACGTATACCTAAGAAATAACTAGAAGTCGCGATAGGACATCCTTACTCTCTCCTCTATGTACAATATCGAACCTAGCAGACTTTTCCCAACCCATTTTCTGCGACTTAACGCATCCATCTCATAGCACTGGGTGGTTAGAATGTCATATGCACCCCCGAAAGCGCGTCTGATATTTCTGAGATTATAGGTTCCCCGACTAATGTTATTGGTAGGATCATTCGGGTCTCGGATTGCTAATGAATACCTGTTACGGTTTTCGAGCACATTGTCTCGATTCTTGTCAAAATATGACCCGTTTCCTGTCACTGAAATGCCCACGACATCATAGTTGAAGTTCTTGCCGTACAATTCGAGGAACTGTATGAGCAAGACCCCCAAATTCTCTTCAGGGAGTATCTCCCCAGACGCGACCTTCGGATGCATCTAGTAAATCTTGTTAGTAATAAGGAACATAGTTGCCCTCGACTGAATATGCGAACGTACCTGAAAAAAGGACAGCACCATGCACACAACCGCAAATCCTCCCAGTCCACCATTCGGCACACTATTCAGATCTCTCTTGGCCAAGAAATACTTGATAATCATCACAAGCTCCCTGAGACCCGGACGCGCTGCAACCCAATGTAGTATAGTATTCGCGGCGACAACACCACCATAACGTTCGAACGAAATATCAACATTAACCATGCTTATTCTGTCTGTAAACTTGATAATCGGAACACGTGCTTTGGCAATTACCTCCACATTAATCGCAATTTTCGCGGATTTCAAAGCGTTCGCCAACTGATACAAACTTGATCTGTTATCGTATTGACCGCTGTCGGATATTATCACGATATCAATGTCCGAATCCGGCAGATACAAATTTGTTGCGTAAGATCCAAACACGCACACTGTGGCGTCAGTCCACAGGCTCTTCACGCACTTCTGTACTCGATCCACAGTTGAGGCGCGTCGCTCGACCTGCTCGTCGTCAGGTGAGACGAAATCGATGAAATCCTGGACTTCCTTGTGCAACCAAGTTGTTACTTCTGGTTCATGCGAATAGTTATGACCAACAGTCCACGGCGCTATCACGCTTATGTCCTCTTCCTCGCGTTTCCGCTTCTTGCCACGCTTGTGGTCTATCTTCAAAGCTCCGGCAATCTTGGCCAAGATGCCACGTTTTCCATGCTTTCCATCCATACCGTCACCTTTTGCATCTTCTACATTGCCCTTTTCACTTGTCACTTCATCGTTCTGATCCTCGTCACTAAAATCGAATGCGATAAAACCGTGGTCATCCACGGACTGGTTGGAGTTATCCCCGTCCGCTGTCACCTCACTCATGTTCGGTATTGATTCCACTGCACTAGGCTCAGATGATATACTAGCAACCGATTCTACTTGTCGTAAGGTCTGCACCTCAGTGTCACCATTGGCCGGTAGCTCGCCATTAATAACAGTAAGTGGTTGCTTGCCACCAACTTTCACAGGTACGAAGTCCGAAGGATCATAAATATCTTCCTCCGACGACTGCGTCCGACTATATTCCACAGTGCCCGTAGAAGCAATTGGATCAGTGTATTCCGGTTCATATTCTTCTGAAGCCGATTCCTCTGCAGCAGCATTTGGCGTTGCGTGGTCAGCCGTAGTCGAACCCTCGCTCTCTAGCGACGCAATATTGGCCGTTAATGATTGTAACGCATCAAACTGATTCATGCTATTCCCGGATGGCGCACTTGTCGGCCTGCTTTGATTAGTTCCCTTCAATTTGTGAACATTATTCATCTTCTGGACGACCTTGTTCTGAAGAGCTTGTATATCACGGTCTTTATTCTTCCGATTCTTCTTCTTTTCATTCCTCTTCTTGACTGACCCACTATCAGACACCTGCGTTTGTCGAACTGCCGTCACACTATTGTTATTCCGTGTAGACTCTGTGGCAGAAGCCGACAGAGATAGGGGCGAATCGATACCAGATAGGCTCTCCGTCGTTATCGGTGTACTCGGCCCCGATGAATTCCTGCCGCTTTTCCGCCCTCGTCGTTTCTTCTTCCCAGTCCGCGCAGTCGTGTCAACCATAAATCCCGACCCCGGCGATTTCAATGATATGAAGGTCGAAGGAGCGATACCGTTATCTCCAAACCCAGTATTCGTCGGACCTGACATGGTCTGGTCGCCTCATGCACTCGATCGTACACCTGCTAGGGCGTTGTTGAATAAAGCGCTCTGTAAAGGCGAATGTATCGCAATTATTCAGAGTTCTGCTTGGAAATGGGGTTCGCACTTTGTTGGTAAACGCCCAATTCTGTTTGCGGCAAATTTTGTGAGGGGAGTCAAACAGTAATTGGGTTAGGGGATTTTGTTACAGCAAACGCGTCTAAACTTTTGAAACGGGAGGGAACGCGAGACCTGTGCAACTGTTCAGCCCTAAAGCGTTCAATCCATCTTCAAACCATATATAGGCTAGTTCAATATTGGCTATATATTATTGGCATTGCAGTTCAGATCTCCCGAGACTGAGAACGATATGAATTACAAGCTAGTTACGCTCTCATGAAGTTCGATGAGCCTATCCAGATCTGTTTCATTCACACAGACCGCAATCCGCGACGCGTCAATCGCCAATATCCGCGGTCTCGGTATTGATTTAGTGTATGTACCGCGTATAACGGCGTTACTGTCCCGCAAGCCTGTGTACTTGGCGAAATTCACGCGACGGATTCTGCATGAGGCAGAATATAACCGTGCAGCTTTGATGAGTGAGCGTCGCGAGCGACATGATTTGTTTATTGCGCGATGGTATGTTCTTTGGTTTTTGGTTTGCTTTTGGTACACAGGGTGTGTTGATAGTTGTAGCTGGTCGATCAAGGAAGCTTTGTTCAAGTCGCTGGATAAGAGCCGACAATCATGTTTCCAAATGCGGGACTGGAACACGATAGATCCGGACAGTACGTATCTCCCCCACCATACACTTTCTGTTAACTTGTTGACATATGACATCAGGTTCGAGACCTACAGTTAGCGGTGAGGCGATCAATAAAGACGAGGACTTCTTTGTCAGCGTCACACACGACGGTGAATATTTACTAGCGGCCGTTATTCGTGGCCAATCTGACAAATCCTCTCAATAACAAACAAAAACTTTTGCAGATTACACAATTTACATACAGAACAATCTATTAGCCAGTGGCTAGTCATAAACTTCACTAATTTCTACCATTAGCGTCACTCCGCAAGAATTTATAACTCGTCCTTCGGTTTCGTATCTGACTCGGGCTTCGTACAAAGTGCGGGCGTGACGATTTTGAAGTAGTATTCGCACATCGCCGGCTCTGACACAGACAAGACCTTGTTCTTCTCGCCGCATTGCATTTCGACAACCGCCGACCGATGTGGTCCATTCCAGCATTTGACGCCTTGCGTGAAGTACATCTTGTTCCCTTCAACCTTATCGAAGTTTCTAAACTTTGTCAGCCGCTACAGCATAAATTCTGTAGACAACATAAGAAGCATACCCTAATTTGGTCGGGCCCCCTGATTTTCCTTTCTGAGAAGCCCTGTCGTTAAAACACAATTCGTAAGTAAATTCGCCGCTTTCGATATCGATGCATTCGCCCGCTAGTGCCCTGAAAACGTCGTCGTCACCGAACTCAGCTGCGAGATCTCTGGAAACGCTATCGCGCTTCGTCTTCAGTTCATTGCTCTGTTTTTCTGCCGCATCGCGTTCTTTCTTTGCATTTGAGACGCCTGATATGTGTTAGTAAGTGGACGCTGAAACATCGAGGTTTCAAAATACGTACTAGCAGTCTCTCCGGAAGGCTTGCGCTCTGCCAAGAGACCGCGCTCGACCAAAAATTCACGCAGTTTGGTCTTTTGGTCATGAATCCAGAGCCTCCACTGTAGAGGGATATACGATTCATACTCAACAATGTCAGGATCGACATCGATCTCCTCCTCGCTGAACAACTCCTCATCGTCCTCTGCACTGATCTCAATATGTTGGCGATAATCTCCATCCCCAGGATCAGACTCCTTAAACTCCTGGTACGCCTTGACAGCCGCCTTTACGCCCTCGTCGTTGTAGTTCGGGTTATACTCGTCATTCAACTTCTGCAAAATATCCTGCGCAAGCGCCAGCCGTGTTTCCAAAATGGCCACGCGCTGACTCAGAGCCATGGTAGCGTTCTGATACTCCTCAATACGGGCCTTGACCCTCCCCAATAGTGGCGATCCTTTCGTGCCCACTCTGCTCGAAGACTGCACTTCCGCAAGCTTCAACGCCTCCCTCGCCCTGACAATTCGTGCCTCAGATAAAGCAATCTGGGTCTCCAACTGGCCCAGCTCCTTCTGCAGCGCCTGTCGAATGCCGGCTGCCTTGGCGACTAACTTCGCCCGCGCGTTCCACCCCGCGACCTGGGTCTTGCGGATCTCGGCCTGTTTCTTCGCGTACTCTGCTGCGAACTCGCGGCACTTGTTTTCGCATTTCACGATCCCCGCCCACTCTTCTGAGCCGTCGCAGCAGATATCGTAGTCACATACGCCGTCGTTGACGCGAGAAGACGGGAGAAGGCCTGGAACATGTCCCTTGTTTGCGCAGTAGAATTGGCCGTTGGGACAGGCTGATGTGCCAGGCTCGTCGGAGCCGTCTGGACAGTCGCAGTAGTCATCATTGATTCGTGACAATGGCAGGACGATATCTGGATGATTCAGGCATGCCCAGTTGCCACTCTCGTCTGGCTGGTAGAGTGCTTGGTCTAGATATCCTTAATTAGCATATATCACTTTAAAAGAGCATGTGGGAATGCAATTGAGCCATCAGGCGGATGGAACGGGACGCACCTGCATCTGAAACGCCCCGAATGTGTGCTGATTTGGCGGCGAGAACTTCCCGCCCGGTGTACGCCAGCGCGAGAGCAACGGTGCTGATTGAAATCCTCATTGCTATCGTACACCGCCGGGCGAAAGAAATCGATTATTAGTAGGGGAAGAATTGCCGGGATCAGATGGTTGGATTTTGCCGGATAAGCGTTATGCTCAAGGGGTTTTGTTGCGCGGGCCGATCTACGGTGTGCGTTTAACGCTTACGTAGCATGGACCCCTGTCTGTCCCGACATCGTCACAGTAAATATGACAGGTCCACGTCCACATTCTTATCATTTACAGTAAGTCGGAGGCCTAACAAAAGATCGATGGTAGCGTGCAGTTCTTTTGGAAGTTATAGGCTGGTATATGTAGCCTCAACTATAGTATATTGTACAAGGAATCTGTGAATACACAGCCTATCAATGTCACTACATCAAAATCTACACTCCATCAATCACACTCGCATACCCATCCTTCCATAACTCCGAATTTTCGCCCAACAAATACGTGAAAGTACTATTCGCAAACCCATACACTTCGTCGCTCATCTCCTCCAAACGCGCAATTAGATCATTCAACATGATCGCCTTCCCGACCGCCGCGCCGTCGCCGGCATCGTGCTCCACATTCGTGACGTGGATGTGAAAGTGGTAATACGACGGAAGATAATGCACGTATACACGTAACTGCGTCGCGGATATGGCCGTGTACGTTTGCGTGGCAGCTTGGATAATTTCCGAGGCTACAGACTTTAGCCATGCGATATGAGACTTGTTTAGGTCGCGAACGGACGCAATGTCGCGCCGGTGAACAATCGCGACAAGGTATACCGAGTCCATTGTCGTTCTGTCCCATTTCAAGTCGGGGAGTAAGATGAAGCCTTCCTGTGGATTTGGATTTTCGTAGACGATCCTGTCGGCTTCGACTTTGTGGGATAATATGTTGTAGACCCTTTCCATGAGTTAGCCATTGATGTATTTGATAAACACAGTTTGTGTGATGAATAGGAGCCAACGCCCGTACCATTGAATCCGATCTCCTCGCATTTTCTCAATATACGGGAGCAAAATCTTCCGATACAACTCCGGTGTCTCGCGTATGACCCTCCGTCGCTGCTTCCCATACTTCTCAACATGCTACAATCAGTCAGCGTAATTCATTCACTGCGGCCACCGTCCTTTGTCGGACTCACGGTCTTAGTAGCAGGCCAAATCAGCGACACCTTCGCACCAGGCGAAGTCTCGAGGTCTTGTACCAACACCGCCATATACCATCTATAAATATCATTGCGATCAAGTAGCCGTATGGACGAAATCCCATTTTCGACAGTCAGCAGCTTTGCGATCGCAGCGTCGTCGTGCGCGGTGAATGCGGTTTTTTCGGCGGTGACGATGGCGGGCGTGGAGTCTATTGTGCCCAGGATGGTTATCGATTTTGACCTCGTGTCTGTACGACTGTGAGCTCCAAATTACGCCGAATCGAGTACAAGAGAAATTTGCAAAAGTAAAACTCGAAAGATTTCGGGACCTACCGTTATTGAGTACTCTTTCAAATTGGAATTGCCGGATCAATTGTACTGATTCGACGCTTATAAGGTCATGCGCTTCATTCGAAGCCATGGTCGCGTAGCCGATCCAATGTAATAGCCAATTTTACTACCAAAAAACCCCTTAAGTCGATATGAGGAACAATAATGTCTGAAAACAGCCACACGCATCTAATTAACAAAGGTAACAACAACACATCGAAACTTTAAATTCCACCGCAGAAAACTTACCCGGCTCATTATTGTTAGGGTCACAAAAAGCGAACAGGAAGCACCGGGGGGGTAGAGCAGCAGCTTGCTCCTTGCCGCCACGCAACAAGTGGACCAACCGTGGACGTCAACATCCGGTCGAAATAACGATTTACCGAGCAGTGGCGAGAAAACTATTTGCATTTAATTTTCCGTGGACGATTAGTTTTATTTGCTGGAGGGGTGTGATTGGTTAGCGACGTCCGAGGACACGGCTTGAGTCATTACTGAATACGTACGGCGGAAAAGAGGTAGTTTGCAGGATTCATCAAAATGGCCACAAGAGCAGCGAATAAGCGAGTATGTTTTTATACCTTACTTGGCAGATATGATATCTGGTTAACGGAGACGTACAGCTCGCACGGGAATATAAGCATATGCAAGAGAGTCCGCCACCGTTTATTACCGCCCATCCAAGCGAAAAGAATATTCTAATGTGGGTAAAGCATTGCATTCTTTTATATAATTTGGATAATGTGTGCTGACTTGGGTAGATGGCACTACCTCATAACAGGGCCGCCGTCAACTCCCTACGAAGGCGGGCAGTACCATGGCACGCTAACGTTTCCGCCGGATTACCCCTACAAACCACCCGCTATCCGGATGATCACGCCGTCAGGTCGGTTTCAAACAAACACTCGACTGTGTCTTTCAATCTCAGATTACCACCCGAAAACGTGGAACCCAGCTTGGAGTGTGTCGACGATCTTGACGGGCCTGTTAAGTTTCATGACGTCAGACGAGTTAACCACTGGTGCGCTGCGATCCACGAATGAGGAGAAGATTAAACTGGCGGAATTGTCTCGCGAGTGGAACGTGCGTCAGAACCGTAAATTCGTGGAGGAGTTTGCGGCTGAAGCGGCTGAGAACGAGAAATACATTGTTGAGCGGATAAGGAAGGCGCGGAGTACTGCGCCTGTTGCTGCGGCAGGGACGGGTGGTGTTGCGGCTGTTGCTGCGCTTGCGGACGGGGTTTTGAATGAAGATGGTGCTGGTCGCGCGAGCGAGTTGGGTGGTGGAGGACCGTTGGGCGTGTTCGATACCTCCGGTTTGAGATCAGGAAAATCTGCAGCGAAAGTCACCAGTGCGGGGACAAATGGTGCCAGAGCTAACCAGAGCTGGATCGGAAGCCATAAAGCATTATGCGCGGTCCTCCTCGTATTGGCATGCGTGATCGCCAACCGGGTCGCGAGCTCGAGCAAATAGATACGCTCAGATGTAGACGTGACTGTGGTCGACGTCGTGGATGTCAGTTTGGGTTTGGCTTATATAATTGTGTTTATTACTGGCGTTGTGTCTCTTTTGAAAGTGTATGTAGTTTCAATAGAATTCGTCAATTGTGGATGGTGGAGGATTTACGTTGAGCTAGAACCGGGCTACGTATTTATCAGGCCCATAGTTTTCACCACATTTACCACATGGCGACGAAGGTTATTCTTTCCTACAGATTGGACACCTGAAAGTGCACTCCTGATTCCCCTGAATCAAATCAAATTCCGTCTTCCCCACTTTGAATGTGGTACCGGTGGGGTGTTTGTTTTGCCATGCTTGTACAGGGCAGTCCACTTCGCAAAGACTAATATCGCAAGAAATAATTAGTGTTCTGGAAGACATTAGATTTTAACTTGAAATTCGTTGGTAACAGATTCCTTGTGAGTGGGTTCCTAAGGCTCGGATGGGACTCGAACTTACGATATCGAAAATAAAATCCGACTTCTGAAGAATACGTACCAGGGTCGGGGAGCAGGGCCTTTATAGTCAACTGTGCAGGACCAGTCAGGCCAGTGGTGGAGTAAAACTGCGAGTAAAAGATTGGGGCAACCCCTTGCCCATCATGATCTGGCTTTACATCCCCTGAACGCCTTGCACATGGTCCTATGTGTGAAGAGCTTTTTTTCCCACCCCCGCCGTTGACAGGGCTGCTAAATTTTAGTCCCATTCATTCAACGACCTTGCAACCAACCAATTCTCCCTACGAACCAACCTTATGTCAACTTTTATCGTAGCTTGTCTCATGTCTGTCTGTAATCTCCTATTTATCTCAAAATTTCACGCTAATTTCTGTAACTTTATGTATTTACTTTTTGTTCCTGTGGCATAGCACCCTCGCGCCCTCCCGTCGTTGCCAACCCCTGCAACGCTTGTTATATGTACATTTAAAAAAAAATTCAGCTAACTCACTACGTTAAATATTTTATCGTACAACTCTGAGGTTGGAGCCCTGAACAAAAGCTGGCTACTGCTCGTAGCGCGGTGTTGCTAAGCGTGGCCCTGGCTGTATGCGGGGTGCTTGACAATCAGTAATCGACTATGGGGAAATTATTCTTCTGCAACTCGGGGTTATCTGGGAATAAAATAACTTAAAAGGGCCCCAAGTTTTCTCGCGCTAAGCAGGCTATGCCGTTTGGGTTAGAGCCACATTCACAGAAGTACGATCCTCGCGAGGGTCAGGTCAAAGAATCAAACTTTAGATATTTGGAAAAGACTCATATTCTATCATTTATTACAAATCCAAATTTTTTCATCTGTCAAGTACGGATGGCTTGACTTCCTCAGGGATGCCAACCATGCTTCCATTATTCTGGTCCGACTTGTTCTAAGAGATCCTCCTCTAGTTCGCAGTATCGGGTTCTAAGGCTCTCCAATATTTCCTTGCAAGTCAATGCCCGTCGCTCGGGAGCACCGATCTCATCGTATATGCCATTGTGAATGTATTCATTCGTAACAGATTCATATACTTTGAAGCCAGATTCTTCGAACATAAAGGAGTAAGTCTCCCAGTTTTCAGGTGTTAGGATCCCATAATGCACATCTGCCAAAAAAATGTGCCGGCAGGGAAGCAAATACGGTCGGTAGAAAGTGCAATCTGGCTCTATGATGTACTCTGAGCGGCCTTTGTCTATCAGCGTCGTCGGGCTCATACAGTGGCCCAGATTTTAGCCCGGGGCCAAATGAATCCCTTCACCCTGCATGACGGCTTCTGCGCGGTTGAAAAGGCTGCTGACAATAGCGGCAGCGGTCTCCTCATGGAGCCAAGTCGGAACTGTGACGATGGTGACAACCTGACGTGTCCAATCATAAAGTAGTCGGGCATACCTATGTCAAGCATGAGTTACTCTGGTTTCCCTCTCACATTCGCATTGCATACGAGTTATCGTCATCGTCCTTGCCGAATTCAGTCTTGAGTCGATCATACGAAGACGAGTTAATCTCAACTTGGTACTCATTGTCAGGCTCGTTCGCCAAGATAAGTTCGCGGATGTGTAGATATCGGTTCTCCTCGTCACTAGTCATTGATAAGACAGTGGAAGAAACCTGATCGCCTGAAGATTCCGTCTGAGATGGCCTAGAGACGGCAGTACAACCTGTATTCAATGCCTGCGTCCGTGAGACGCTGTATTTGAAGTGACAGCAGATGAGTTGCGACGACGGTGCACGCGATACGTTCCTGTGTAAGATCGGCGCGTCTCGGCGATGTAGGGATCCATTTGACCAGACGTGATAGTGGTATGCTCAGCAGTCGCAGGTTTCACAGTGTTCAGATGTTGACATTAGAAAAGAGGTCTGAGCAAATCAGGCAAACAGCAGGTTCGATGTCGACCAAGAGTGGGCATTATGATGCGGCCTGCCCAGCAAGATGTAAACAACGCATCAAGAGCACCACGCCTAAACCACACAGTATAAATTACGAGGAAATTGGTGAATCCCTGATTTACCTCAACCATCGCCATTCTTCCTTGCATTAGTTGTCCGTTGAGGCATCGACCGCAGAGCAGGCCGAAATTGCCACGTGCACCAATCCGGCGACATCATCACACGTCACGAAGATCCTTCACCGATATGTCGACTGTGCATTTTAGTCAACTTGACGAACATTATCAATCAATACTAATTTACGACGGTGAGATGCTTTCGTTAGTCAAATGGCCGGGGTTCACATGACGACGACTGGTCTGTGGATTGTGCGATATCTCTGCAAGACGAGCTGGCTGACATGATTACGGAACGCAGCGCACTAGACCGACGAGATAATCGATAGGAATCAGTGAGCTTGAGGATAAGGGGAACCCGTGGCCCCTCTGCGGCGACGTGGTTGGCCAACTTGCCGCACCAGGGGGCGCCACTAAGGCGAGTAGTGTCCGGCGGGATCAGAACAAGCTGCATAAGCAAGCATCGTGTCGATCACGAATAGCATTGCTCTAGATCCATCTGATAATCTTGCGATGCGATTTGCGGTGCGCGTCTTGAAGTGCCAGTCCATTTGATCGTGCGGCTCGGCTCGATTACCAAGTCGCCAACAAAACCGTCGACGGATAAGATCATGCGCTCTCTACTAACGAGATCAGGTAATTAGTTATCCTATTCGGCATGTCATACATAGGGAGCAGATCAAAAATGGACTAGGCGTGCCAGTGCTATCCGTGACCTGATAATCAATAATAATAATAATAATAATAATAATAATAATAGTTAATCGCGGGATCTCAGAGGTGACCAGGCACGTGTGATCGCGTCAACGGATTAAGCTGGGGATCGTGACACGAATGAGCAGACGGTGTCCGATCGCTTCAGAGTTTTGACTCGCAAAGCCAAAATACGGTCGACGTAGCGATAAGACGTTAGCCGCGGATACGAGCAACTAAGATCATACCTGGGAAAGATATCACAGGATGATCGATCGATGCTAGACACTACCGCAGCGTCGCACTTAAAATGTAATGCAATCGTGCCCTGCAGGCAATAATTTTAAAATAAGGTGGCGTCGGCACGTTGCTATTCATCATATTTGTATACGGCAGGACTTCCGAGGGCGGCCGGGCCACCCAGCAACATTCTTCTGCCGAAGAATGTAAACAATGATCCAATTAGACGACAGAACGGCATTCAAAAACCGTAAAACATCTAAGATACGGACAGAGGCTCTTCAAGGTTTGCGACTTTATCCCGTCGCGTGACCGTGTGCCGCATTTGGCTTGGTTGACTTTGCCGCGGCTCAGAAGAACTCGACAGTCGGACACCAGTCTTTTACATTTTTGGTATAGATAGAGGAATCTCAAAGTATGCGCCGCGAATAGTTGCGACCATCGACGCCTCGTGCATTCTGCAATTTACTAGCACAGCCGCTTGACGGTAAATGTAGATTTCAGGTAAAAGATTAGCCAGTCTTTTATGATAGTCGATCCTGTCATGTTACCTATGTTGGGGTGATCCTATGCTGCGTAATCGGTGACTCGGGGAGTCGGGGAGTCGGGGAGTCGGTGACTGACGGCTGTTGCATTATTTATTACATTTGCAGCCGCAAGTACCAACAGGTGTCCGGTATGCCGATAAAAGGCGACGAAGGCTATCTATCTATCATGCGAATGCGAGTATAGTTGTTTGTCGGCACACTACTAACGGCTGATTACTGTTCGCCGAGTCTGGAGCTTGGCTAGCCTGACTAACACCAATCTACAAATTACTATGCAGATCACTCACTATCTGCCACGCTCATTAACATAAATCAATAAATGTAAATAATAATGCGACTTCTCAAAATCTCCCCTTTTCTTCACGGTTGCGACAAAGTTGGCTATGCCGTTATTTGAGTAATCAGATGAAATTCCTAGACAGGCCTAGCGGCAATTACAGAGTTTAAGCTAGCAGGCATGCGGCCCGATCAGGCATCTCCCAATATACCGTTCTCGGCTTAGCGTCTGCTGCTAGTCCAATGCGGAAGATCTCCTACGGTACCGACATTGTTGCTGAGATGTAAACATGAAGTCCAGTCTACCTATATTTTATACGTAGATTCTATATAATTGGGTACTGAGATTGTGTTGATCGTATAAATACAGTGATAGACAATTCGGGCTGGTCTGGAATGGCCGAACGGGAGTTTGTTTTGGACACTGTTGTCCGAAGCGAGCCGGGGCCGACTAAAAACCATCGCCCGAGCAAACGACCGTGCGACTTTCGGCAGTCCACCAGAGTAACTCTCTCCACTTTTCTGAGCTTCACACCGTCTCCTCCATACACACATCTACTCTCAATCCTTCGATTGTCCACCGAGCCGACGATGCGATACGGCCACGTCCTCGCGCAGTATGCAGTACCAGAATGGCAGGCATTCTCCGTTGACTACGACGAGTTCAAGGCTCTCATCAAAAATTGCATCGCCTCTGGTGTCCGCCCCGGCACTGAAGACATAATCTACTCGGCCCTCAGCGAGCAGTTTGAACGAGTGCGTCTCCCTTGATACCAGCCGTATTGCAGCGGAATGCTAATTTCTGATGTTGTTTTTGTTTAGGTAACCGTCTTCGTCCGATCTAAAGCAGGCGAGCTCGACCGCCGAATTCGTGACTGCAACAAAGCCGTCGACGAGATCACAAAGCAGGATGCTGCGCGAACGTATCCCATTTCGAATGCTCAACGGCAGAGGCCCGTTATTAAAATCGAAGGCGAAATCGAATCGTGAGTCTTGTCTGTCACTTACGGCGAAAACAATGGCTAAAACTGACTTTTCAGAATCTACCAGAATCTTCAGGCGCTCGCCCGTTTTGTGAGTTCTCATAAAATAGGTAGATTAGCTTTACTTTGATCATTATTCTTTCTTTTTTTTTCCTGCTAACGTCTCCAGCCTTCACGAAACTCGTCAAAACATACAACAAATGGTCCCACACAACGTCTCTCTGTACACGCTACGCAGTCATTGTCGAATCCCCCAAGTCCTTCGTAAAACGTGATTTCACACCCTCTATCGTTGAGCTCTCCTTCCTTTATGACTCCATTCGCCGATACTTCCAATCGTCGCTCAGATTTTTCTCCCAGCCGTCTCGTACGAGTTTTACCAACGGCGATCTCGATTTTGAAGTCGCAAGCACTATGACGTCCGGATCGACAGTGTTTTGGGTTCATAGTGATAATTTCATCGAGTTGGAGGCCTTTTTGGTCAAGTACCTCTCTATCATGCCGAACGAATCGTTCTTCCGCCGTAATCTGATCCGGAATACCGATTACGACGTCGAATCCGACACCCGCATAGTATATGTCAACGGCCAAGCCGTGGTCAACAGCATCAACAGTCAAAAGAAGCTACGCGACGAAGTCTCCCAGATCATTGCCGACATCGAAATCGACAACTCGGAAGCAGTACTCTGTACTCCCGGCGGTGCTGTACTATCCGGCAAGAAGAAGTACATCGAGAGCATCGTCAATTCGTCCGCCGGTCCCAATGAATTGCAGCAGCTCGATAGTATCGGCAAATCGGTCGTTTTCTGGCTCGAGAAGCACGCAGCGAAGCCATCTGTTGCTGTTGCGGTCAAACGGATGCGATTTGAACTGATAGGTTCGTCGGGACCAACCGTTTGGGCCACCCTCGATCACTCGCTGAAGTACAGGCCGGTCACGACGCAAAGTGGCTGGATGGATGCCAAGCAGGCTTACGAATATACGACCTTCCCCTACTCTGTTCTCGAAGTTCGATGGCAAGGAAACGAGCCAAAATGGCTGTCGGAGCTCAAGAGCTCGCACACAGTCTACGAAGTTCCTGGCTTCAGCTACTTCTCGCACGCGGTCTCATCTCTAGGTCTGTCAGGTCAGCAGCCGCCATGGGCGCATATGTTAGCAGAAGATATCCACAAGACCCCAAAGCAGAAGACTACCTCGCGACCTAAGCTGCGGCCGCGGACATCAAGCGCGGCGCAAACTACCAGCCTCGCGCCGTCTATCTCGTCGTCGTCCAGTGCCACGGTGGAGGGCTCTAGCAGCGTCGAGACGCCGAATGAGAATTGGGCGCCGAATACGACCGGCGTACCACTTTCTTCCAAACCAGCGGTAGTGCCTGAAACCCCTATGGATCCGCGAGCTGCGAAGGCAGCAAAGGCTGCTGAACGGGCCGAAGCGATTTCTCAGGCGGCTAAGGGCAGAGCTGCGAAAACGCCCCGCCGGTTGACGATTGTGCATGACGACGAGGCACGGTATTGGAATGAGTTTGATCATCCTGAGGAGGATGATGGGACATTTTACGTTGATGCTGGAGAGTCACGTAACTTGTTGCATAAGTTGTCTGTTGATAAACTCACGGATTGGTCGGCGGGGATCTGGAATCGGGTATCGAAGAAGGTGCATTCGATTCATGAATTTAACGATGTGCCCGCGGCCAGACGTCAAGCTGATGATCAGGAGCGGGAGTCGCTTCTTGCGAACGCAGAGTCTGATTTACACTCTCCAACTAGCACCGAGCGGGATCTCGAGACGAGCTTCCAGGATGCAGATAGTCACCGTCACACTCTCTTTGGCATCAACATTGGCGATGCAATCAGCGTCGACCGTGCACTAACAATGTTTTACGCTCTCTCATTCAGCATCTCATTCACCCTCGTCAGCATTCTCGACGGCATTGTCTTTGGCGGTCAGGGTAGCACAGCGACCGAATTACTCCCCGTCCCGGTATACGTCTCGATGCTTGCGTCCATCGGCATTGTCGTCGCCGAGGGCATAGCATTAGCTGGCCTGGTCGCGTTCCTGTGGCGTCATAATATGCCGGGATTTTGGCATCAAGCTGTCGTGTTTGTGACATTTTTGGCCGTCGTGTGTGCTGGCGTAGGAGGAATTGTGTTTATTTTATTCTAGATTTTGGTTTCGCCAATTTCGTTTCCGCCATTATGAGTTTTCATTCTTGAGGATAAAAATTGCCTCGAGAGATATTGCATTTTGATTTTAGAAGAGTTGGCAAGGCAATTTCATTATAAATGATTATTGTCGCTCATTCATTCATTTATTCAGTCATCACATACTCTCGTCTTTTCTGTTATGTAATTTCCGTCATTGCACCTTTGGTTGCATTTATTTTTGTGTATCTGCTTGTTTGGAATCATATACCGTTTGATTAGACGGCCATCGCTATTGGAGATTGGGAATAATCGCGACCGAGATGCGCTATAATGTAATTTTTTCATGGCGTGATATTAATGTTTGTTGTATATTGATGAGGAGTGTGGACTGTTTAGGTGCTCTTTTATAATTATGACATTGATTGATTGTTTCATTAATTTTACATTTGGCCTCTTGGAATTGGGAGGGTATGATAGTTAGCTAGACGTGGGATGGAAATATATT
This sequence comes from Lipomyces kockii, assembly GCA_030568215.1. NCBI lineage: Eukaryota > Fungi > Ascomycota > Lipomycetes > Lipomycetales > Lipomycetaceae > Lipomyces > Lipomyces kockii. The sequence goes on along the minus strand of JAJLTN010000556.1, from coordinate 62,005 downwards.
TGACGGGCGACGAGAATGATGAGATAAGTTGAGATGAGTCTGAATTTGTTATACATACCAACAAGTACGATAGAGATGGCACGAAATATTAATTTATTAATTATATGTTTTAAAGATTATATGTGGATCTTTGCAGATGAAGCATGTTGAATTGCGGCTGTGTCCATCAGGATAATGCTTTTCAAGGCAGACCCGAACACGAGGCGGTTGTCTCGGGATCGTGCAGTGGCGAGCATGGTCGGTTCGAGTCTAAAGTTTGCCCCGAGGCGCTCGTATTTTGGGGCCACAACGCGAACAAAACTAAAAATACGAGACTCTGCGTCCGAGGGCCCGAGACGAGACATATACATATATCTCCGAGGCGGTCAATACGAAAGAAGCGAGATCCATAAATCTCGGCTCTGCGTCGCAGCTATGTATGTTTGATTTTGGCAAGTCAGTTTGTCAGTGGGACGAAAAGGAATACTAATTGAGGTCCCGTAGCAAACATGAACTACTTCAAATTATCGATTATCCTCGGTGTTGTGTTGTCTGCTTATTATTACCTCGATACATACGTTCTTCCCACTTTATACATATTTGACCCGGAAGTTCTGCAAGGCATCGTCAAGGTAGGCTCCTTCCTGTTGTTGTCCGAGATTGAAGTTTCGGTTTAATGTCATATGTGGGGGGCTGCTGTTAAATTCGATGTAGGATTCCCTCGCGATCGTTCCGCCCGGAAATACGACTGCACTTTTTTACGACATTAATACCAGACTGAGAAATGCGTATGGGGATAATATAAATCCATATAACACCGACGACTGGATGTTTAATAATGCCGGTAACGCAATGGTATTCCCCTTTTCTTTTGCCCACATTCTCGCGGCCATACTGGTGAAGGCGACAGCTAACTGGCGTGCACAGGGTTCGATGTTCATTCAACACGCTTCAATCTCAGAGTACCTTATATTTTTCGGGACTGCTATTGGTACGGAAGGACATAGCGGCGTGCATCCCGCCAACGACTACTTCTACATTCTCAAAGGCGAACAGTGGGCCCATGACCTTGGTGATCCTGACCCTATCGTTAGTCCTTTGTTTTACTTTCCGCGAGTTTTCCTGACTAAAGTGTGCTGATGGTTTCGTAGATTTATAAGCCTGGTGATTTGCATATCCTCAAACGCGGCTCCGTGCAGCAATATTCCATGCCAACAACATGCTTCGCTCTCGAACTCGCACAAGGTACGGGCCCCATTGGACCCTTGAATCCGTTCTACTCCTTCACCCCATGAGTGCCATATGACAATGCTAATGGTATACAATAGGTTGGATCCCTGCTATGCTACCGTTCGGTCTTGCGGACACGCTCTTCTCGACTCTAGATCTTGGGACGTTTGCGCGGACTTCGTATTTTACCGGCAAGGCGATGGTCGAAAGTGCGCTTCGGGGCAAGTTTTAGATTCGCAGATTATTGGAAGAGCATGAGATAGATTGAATGCATTATGATAGATTGAATGTATTATATTGATTTACTACTATTGTACTGAATGATCAAGGACTACATGGCAGCTTTGGGCGCATCTGCCTCAATAGCGTCCCAAATCTTGTCAATAACCTCTACAATCTCTTCCGGCAACGGTCCCTGGTCAAGATACTCCAGATTCTGCTTCAACTGGCCGATATTCGAATACCCCACCAAAATCGCATCCCCGTTCGTCAGCTGCGAATGATGTCGGAGCCACCGGAGCGCGATAGCATTGTTCGGGATACCGTATTGCTCGCCAACTGTTTCGAGCTCCTCGACGGCTGTGAACAGAGCGTCTTTGAAGAACCAGCCTTGGTTAAATTGGCCGTTGAACGTCGTGGGATCGAAGTGCCCGCCTGCCGGCGGTGGCTCGTTTCTCTTGATGTTGGAAAAGAATCCGGATGCAAGTGGTCTAATCTTTGTCAGCCATCGCTCGCGCGCTCGCAAAAAAAAATTCAGCATATTTTATTCTCGCAAAACTTACGAGTACGCATAAAAATCAATATTGTGCTCCCTGAATATGGGCAGCAACTCCGTCTCAGCACGACGACTGACTATATTATAAAGACCCTCATAACAACTCGGCGCGACCCAACCGTACTTCTTCGCGCGCTCGACAAATCCCAGGATCTCATCTGGCTGGTAATTTGAGATGCCGAATCTCTCGAATTTACCTTGCTTAAACAGCTCGTTCATGGCTCTATGCGATTCCTCGAACGAAACCGTGCGATCTGGCGCGTGGAGATATAGCGTGCGGACCTTGTCGACTTTGAGCCGTTTCAGTTGCTCGTCGACGGATTTGTAGACCTGGTCCGCTGCGTGGGCACCATCTTCAAAACTTCGCACTTTGGTATCAAGTACGAACTTGCCGTCTTTCGTAACTTCCAAGTCGCCAAGGAACGTCTCGGACTCGCCGGGGTGGCCGGCAGGATAGAGATATGCTGTATCGAGATATTTATTCCCGAAGGAGTGGTAGAGGTCCAATATGGCGCTCAAGTCCGCGGTGGTCTTGATTTTGCCGTGGGGCCCGACGTTGTTGGTGCCCAGAATTAAATCGACTGGCATTGTCCGTTGTGACGGTCGTATACTATTGCAATTCGAGTAGGTTAATGGCCATATCGTGTGTTAAAGCGATACCGGATTGGCGTCGAAGTGTCTGTCTATGTGGCTTGATAATCGGGAGTAGGGAGATAACTTTAAACGGCCATCAACATCCTCGTCCAGGCACCGACTAGAATGCGCAAATATAAATGTTACAAATTGACAAAAAATAGAAAATGATATATATCGTACATAATGCAAATCCCAAAATTTATTCAATACGAAACTCCAATGCACCTGAAGTTCAACCACTCATCTAGGCCAAATATATTCCTATTTACTCATTATGCCACACCAAGTTTCGCAAGCTATCCCATCTATTCGAGTCTAGATAAATATAATCCATACTAGTCTTCATGCTGGGTTGTAACACATCCGGGTCGGTCCGGAACATGTACATCACCAGGCCCCAGCACACTGCCGCAAATGCCGGCCAGACTTTGTTGCCAACATCGTCATGGAGGGATGGCACCAATTTCTTCTTGACAGTAAGTTTGGCGAGGCCGAGGACTACTCGTGAGAAGACGTACAGAACGATCTGTTATTAGCGTGTGTTAGTCACTGCTTGAGAAACACACTGGAGACCGGAATACTGACCTGCTGATTCACAGACGACTTTCCTCCTCGGCCGAAAACAACATAGCCACCTAGTAGACCGGCTATGAAAGTGTCTATATCTTGCTCCTTTCCATTCGTGGATTTAAGCACGTAAAGCGTAGATTTATAAATGAATACAAATGTCGCGAGATTTCGGGCATGCTCTCTCGTGGCCTTGATTATCAATACCATCTTGTCCTTGAATCTACAGAGCCGTGTCAGGTCTAAATACATAACAAAATTTTAAATATCGAGGATATATGTACGTACGATCCGTTCCTGAAGAGGAATGTCATGACCAAAGCATGCGCAAAGCGCACTTTACTTCCATAAATTGCACCTGCCCAGACGCGTTAGCAGTCGTTCAAACCTGTCAAAAAACTGCAACGTACCATTTCGAAGGCCTTTTAGAATTCCTAAGATATCGTGGTATTTAGGATCCAGAATGACCTGCTGTACAGCATCCATTACACTATCCATTGTTGCTAATCCAACTAGCACAACGACTTTGTCTGAATCGAATCTGTGCTGACGTACGTTCCGGAAACGATTCAGGCTCGAATATAAAGTGCCCTCGGGAGTCGGATATCGCGGTCTTCACGAGCGTCCACGAGACCAGGGGCCACTGACCGATATCACTTAAGTAATCTTGACCGAAATCAGAACGTTGCCGTCGACCGACGAAGTCCATGTGATCGCGCCATGGTGGGTTAGAGCATTGCGGCTCGATGTGCACATGAATCTTGATGGCAGTGCTGTGCCCCGCAAAACACCTGCGTAAGTCGGAAGTATATGACGTCAATTGGGCATTCGGGGCTACTCTCGTGCCTCGGTGGTTGCTTTGTTATTGGCCTAGGCCTCTGACCGGTTAAACATCGCGTACCGATCATTCATTCACAAGCCTCTGCAGACACGACTTTCAATACAGTTTCCATTAGAAACAATGAGAGGAGAAGTCGTTCATTTACATATAGGCCAGGTTAGTTCAATTTTAAGTGACATCGTCCATACTCCAACCTAACAGCCGGTTGCAGGCAGGCGTTCAGCTCGGAAACGCAGCGTGGGAATTGTACCTTCTCGAGCATGGCTTGCAACCAACTGGATATCTAATTGAAGGAGCACAACATACACCCGGTTTAGAGACCTTCTTCGCGGAGACCGGTATCACAACTTTAGAATGTGTTGGAAATAGCTAACTAAGGTACCGTATCAGGTAGAGGGAAGTACGTACCACGTTCGGTATTTGTTGATCTAGATAGTGGAGTGTGAATCCCCTGTCTGCATTCTGTCTAGATCTGATAGCTAAGTTATAGCGTAGCCAATCGATCAAGTGCGATCTGGCCCCTTGCACGGTTTATTTCATCCTGAGCAGCTTATCAGTGGTGAAGAAGATGCTGCTAATAATTGTATGTAATCGGTCGTTTGTCACTCTCACTAATTAACCCTGATTAGATGCTCGTGGATGCTATACCATCGGTAGACAAGTTATTGATAAAGTCAGGGAGCGTGTTCGACGAGTCACTGGTATGCCAACCTATCGATCGTTAGGCACATTACTGTAGCTTACGCAAACATTGCAGAAGCGTGCTCTAGCGTTCAAGGATTTTTGGTATTTCACTCATTCGGCGGTGGTACCGGCTCAGGATTTGGTGCACTGCTTCTGGAACATATCGCAGCTGAATTTCCAAAGAGATCAAAGTTGGAGTTTGCGATATATCCTGCGCCACGGGTTTCTACAGCTGTCGTGGAACCTTATAATGCTGTATTAGCGACTCATGGGTATACTTAGTCCGACACGAGTCCTCCTTACGCGCTATTAATAAGCTATAGAACAATTCAGAACACTGACTGCTCATTTCTGGTCGATAATGAAGCTGTATACGATATCTGTCAGCGCCGATTGGATATTCCGCGTCCGTCGTATGAGAATCTAAATCGTCTCATTGCGCAAGTAGCTTCGTCCATTACGTCGTCGATACGATTTGATGGAATGCTGAATGTCGATTTGAATGAGTTCCAGACGAATCTTGTGCCATTTCCGAGACTTCATTACCCACTGGCTTCATATGCGCCGATATATTCGAGGCAGTCTGTGCAGCATGAGATGCTCCGTGTGAATGACCTAACTGCGCAGTGTACGGCTTGACTTACATACGAGAGTGACGAATACTGACGATCGTTTTAGGTTTTGAACCAGAAAACCAAATGGTAAAATGCAACTCTCAGTCCAGCAAATACATGGCTGTAGCTATGCTCTACCGAGGTGACGTAACGGCAAGCGAATGCAACGCCGCAATTGCATCACTTCGGCAGCGCGGTGCTGTCAACTTTGTCGATTGGTGTCCTACGGGGTTTAAACTTGGGATCAATAATCAGAAGCCTTATACTGTGCCTGATGGGGATCTGGGTGCTGTGGATAGATCGTGCTGTATGCTTGCTAATACCACTGCTATTGCTGATGCGTGGGCGAGGTTGGGTTGGAAATTCGACTTGATGTTTAAGAAAAGGGCGTTTGTGCATTGGTACGTTGGCGAGGGCATGGAAGAGGGAGAGTTCCATGAGGCAAGAGAGGACTTAGCTGCCCTTGAGAAAGATGTAAGTCGTATTGATTTGTATTGTGTTGGCAGCTGGCTAATTTCTTGCAGTACCGTGCCGTTAATGATAATAATAATACCTTGGAGGGAGACGAATTCTAGGTCTGATAGAAACGCTAATACTGTCGTTAGTTTTATCATAGAACATATCGTTTATTGAGATCGTGACAAATTGGCCTGAGTAGTTGGGAATGATTGTTGGAATCAGAAAGCTGAGCGCAGTCACAAATGGAGAGTCGTCTGAATATAAGTGCATAGAATATGCTATGAATAATGAGCCTAATAAAAGCAAAAGGTACGATTTGTTAAAAATCATGATCCGTATTGTAGTAGCTATCCATCACATTTAATGCACAGCACAAGCTTAGACGGACTGTCCTGAATTGCGCCGTGCTGTGTGTCGCGTTGCCTTGTACGAGTGCTACGTCCGCCGACGCTCACGACATTCCGATCATGAGCTTCGTCTTCGTTAGAATGTGCTTTCGTAATACTCTGCTTTGACCTCTTATAGTTGAGTTTTTCGGTCTTTCTGTGCCTGTAAACATTCCTGACAAAAAGAAAATACGTATTAAACATATAGTAACTTAGGCAGCACGGGTAGCTAATTAGCCCTATTATTCATACCGGTCGACAGTTAAAGTGAACCCGCTGGACTATATAGACGCTCGCTCCATATATATTTCGATATTTTCGGGAATGTCGGAAAAATTGCATGGGCCATGATTGTTTTGTATAATAACGCGTCATGGATTTGAGTGATTACCTTAACGCAAAGACCACGAGGACGGATAGGATTTCATAGTGTATATTTAAATGCGGTAGATATATAAGCTTCGACTATAGCCACCAGAGAGGTTGTGCTCAAAATTTCCTTCGGCTCAAAAATTCAAAATCCGAAAATTGAGACTCGAAATTTTGGCGCCAGTTTTTAACACTCGCCGATAATGAGCCGCACTCTGCGATAATACAAGTTCCTCGGAGCTTACCTAACATCCTCAACTTCGTTATATTCCATTGGCAGGCAATGCGTGTAGCTTATGACTGAATCGAAAATATTCTTAATAGGCGTGAGCGGTCCGTCAAGCTCTGGAAAGAGTGTGAGTTGTCTACGATATACACTGCAATTTATCAAAAGGTTACAGTACTAATGTGTGAGTCAGACGCTCGCACGACTCCTTCGAGATGTGCTTCCGAAGTCGTTTATCTTGCATGAAGACGATTTCTATAAGGTACCTGCATTGGCGTAGATCGTATGATGATAAGGTGTGCTAATAAGTCTTAATATAGCCTGAAACCGAAATCCCTGTGGTTAATGGCATAGAAGATTGGGACTGTCCTGAAGCCATTGACTTCATTGCACTACGGGCGGCCATCGATTATATAAAGAAGAATCGCAAGCTACCGGATAATGTGCACTACAAGGAAGATCAGAATAACTTGGGAACGCCGCCGGTTAGTCAGGAAGAGGCAGATGAAATTAAGAAACAAATTTTAGGCGAGAACTCAGTAGCCGAGAATACCGAGTTTTGTATTGTGGATGGATTCTTACTGTTTAATGACGACGTTGTCACGAAGCAATTGGATATTAAGTTTTTACTTCGAGCGCCATATGAGAGCTTAAAGAAACGACGTGAGGCTAGAAGTGGTTATGCCACCATAGAAGGTATGTTTCATGATGCTTACTGCGGGGAGCTTGAGTTAAGTTGACATGCTCTCAGGATTTTGGGTTGACCCGCCAGGATATTTTGAGAATATAGTATGGCCTGGTTACGTGAAAGCGCATAAGCATTTGTTCGAAGGTGAAGATTTAGAAGGACCGCTTGCTCCATACGCAATCCAGCAAGACGTTAGAACGGCATCAGCTATAGACTCGCATATGAAGGACATGTTGAAATGGGCACTAGAAGTCATTGCGGAGAAAGTTAGTGAGCTATCGAGCTAGGTAAAGATAATTTTTTTGGATACGAATGCTTCAGTGGAGACAGAATAGATTTGCATCAATAGATCTCCATGATTCTGTAAATTCATTCCAGACAGTTAACCTTATAATATGATGTTGAAGTATTGTACAAATCCCAAATGCTGCAATAAACATCGACTGAGCCACTAATACATGTCTTCTTGCTGCGTATCTATGGAAAATCCTATGTCAACCAGCTTGCTGTTCTTTGTAAGTTCTCGCCGTCTGCGGCTATCGATTTCGTCCTGTTGAGCAGCGTATATCTCGTCCAGAGAGACTTCTCTTAACGGTATGCTATTTTCTTTCTCAGGATCCTTCAAGTTTAAATACGTTAATACAAATCGAACGTCTCTGAGCAAAAAAGGTGAAACTCACAATTTCGCCGACTAGAACCACGTTTTCCCCTCGCACTATGTAAACTCCTCTCTGAATATCGCTGTACATTGACTCGACAATTATCCGTTCAATTGTGTCTTGTAGAACTAGGTTTGCTGTCGTAATATTAGACGATTTGCATTCCTGATGGTGAAGGGGAATATTTACCATACTGATCAAATGATCTGAGTATTCCAATCAATTTGCGGCCATCACGAAGAACCACCAGTAATTTCTCTACAAACTCTCGTTAAAGGATGATCTCGGAATACATTGCGCAACGAGAATGAGTGGTGCTTACTGTCGACACAATCTACTAGCTGGGCAGCGGTTGTGAAAATGATGGACGGTAGTAGTGATGGATCGGTGTTCTCCATTTGCTGTCATATATAGTATTAGAAAAGACCACAATCACAAAATCTTCAGTGCTTGTATAAAATACCGGATCATATAAAGGTGACTGACGTCCCAACGTAGAGTGGTTAGACCAAATGTAGATGGAAGTGAAAAGTAAAATAACTACGGAAACGGTTAAATGTACTCCCACGAAGCCGTTGGAGCCTCAGACGCTCCCATGTTATCACTGTTCAACAACTACAATAAAACTTCACTGATGTATTTTGCGTAACCACTTAAATGAAACATAGCTAATTTATGGGACAGTAACGGGTTTAAATTGATCTAACACATAGCGCATTGAATAATCATCAAGGAATCTATATATGACTAGTACCCACACAATAATAATAGTAGCAGCATCGAGTTCTGTAATCTTGTCCAATTGCCTTTTTACGTGGTATGAACGCCGCTGTAGAGGTATTTCTAAGCTTCCCGACAGTGACGTCAATAAAGACTCCAAAAATACTTGATCAAAATGTTAGACGAACGATCTTTATCCACGAGAAAATGGCACAGAAAGCCGATCCTCTAGGGTGAGCCGATATCAGTCAATTCATGACTGCCTTGTAAACCAATGTCAATCACCGAGCTCATGAAATCGCATATGCGCTTCTAGAGCGAAACTCATCATCCGCTGACCGCAAAAGAAGCATGATTCGTCATAACTATCCTCTTCAAAGATTACATCCTCGTCGTCGTCTCCTAGAAAATTGAAATGGGCTCCCTTTGAGTCGGCATATTCTCTCACAACTTTTGCTCTCTTGGTCACCGGTAATTCTTCTCGGTGAACGTCATCAAGTTGATACTTGTCCGTATATTTCTTCTTTCCAAAAAAAAAAGTTATATCGGAGCTCTTAGCGGGAGATTTTTCGATATTAACCACAGCGACATTCAAAAGCACAATATCAAATATCTTCGCGTCACCAATTAACTTCGAGAACAGCGGTATCCAACATCTATCAACTAGGTAATCGACAATATAGTCCCGACTGTGGCTACTGGAGAATACAATTGACGGAAGTGAGTCACTCCTTGATATTCGTGAGCCGTAGTATCCGGTTGATCTATGCCTGGTACTCAATCTCGCAGTATGAGGATGCCCGAGCCAGTCTCCGTTTGAATCCATTAAATCTATGTGCATCCTGTCTAATAACGAATAAGACAATCTGCGCAGCACGTTGTGTACTTCGATTAGACTGGTTAACGACTTGAACGTGTCCTCGATTGATATTTGTGTCGGCATATCGGGCGTTGGCTGGACCTAATCTCGTTGCTCATTAGCACCATTCGAACAGATTTAGAGTGGTACTTACGCTTGTTTGGTCGACCCCATGTAATAAATCCCACAATTTATCACCAGATGATTCACCAAGGCTATTTATGAATAGCTGTTTGCTTGCCAGGTGCCTTACATTGAAGACTGTGGAATCTCTCGCTCCCTCCATCGTGTGATTTACACTGTCTGTTCCTTTGTAAATGGCGTCTAAAATAATAGATTTGCTTTTGTGGCCTATCCATGGGATCTTGCCAATATCATACGTGTCCAGAAAATCTTGCGCAAATTCCGGAAAGAGAACAGTCTAGAGAATGAATGAGTTAATTTCGTAAAGCAATGAAACAGGGAACGTTAAGTACCTGTTGGTTTGGTTTGTGGCTTGCACCTGCCATCTTGGCCAACGTCTTATTAATGGAAACCCCACCAGATGAAGTGTACCCTTTTATATCCAAAATCTGCGACCGTATGTAGTGGCATAAATGTGATCCAAGAACCAAGCGAAGATTATCTCCCCTAAAATCTCCAGGTAGGGATCCAGTGGCCAAGTTACCGGCCACAGATGACACCGGACAAGAGAATCCAACTGACGGGTCTTCCTTACTCATTCTAAAGAAGAACGATGAGACGGGATGTGAAGATACTCGTGGTAGGTGTAGATTATCGAGTAATGCGATATTGAAATCTATCATATCGGTCACGTCCAGAAACAACTCGTCAAATCCTAAACGCTCCACTTTCCCACCCCACACCATATCGCGGGCAAAGTACCATAGCTCCTTAGAGGCATCTCTATACCGTGACAAATCCTATATCACGTCACTATCAGTGTCATACAGAAGCAACAGCACACGACGTACCTCACCATTCACGATAACTAGGTCTGGGAACTGCTTCAACGCGTCTACAAGCAACTGCAACTTCTTAACACCACGAGCTCGAGCAACATAGTTACAAGTGCATATAATTCCCTTTTGCTTCACGGCAAATGCAATCTTCTTCAGTTCAGGGTTAAAATGCTCCTCAACCTGTGCGGACAGATTAGAAATGTATAGAAAACAAGGGGTGGTCCTGCAGATTTATACTCACAGAACAATAGAATGCATCCCAATCTAATGCAATGATAACCGGAGATATTAACATCCACGCATTCGGATTCGCTTCAACTGCTCAAGACGGTTTATAGGACAAATATGATGCTGATTTTTAGGTAGATTGGCCGGTAACTTTGACTGCTGCAGGCATCTGGGCAAAGGGAATTTGAGATAATATGATGGGTTAGGGCTTTGACTATTCTCTTAGTTGCAGTATGCGATTGCGCGAAGTACGAAAGCAATGATGCAGTCTTCTGTGATTAAATGTCAATATATTACGAACCTTAAGATGTGGAATTCACCTTACCTATAGCTGAAGGGAATTAATACGAAAATTGCGATTAGCGGACTAAGAAAGGTCATGGGGTTAGGGCTGGCCTTGGGGAGTTTTGATCCGGGTAAACTACCTGGAAAAACTGCGAAACTTTTTTTTGGCGAGATCTAGACTCCCTCACAGCGTTTTTGTTGTACTAACGATCAAGTATTTTCTATTACAGAAGATAATTTTCGTGTGTGGTCGACAATGCGGGATAAGAAGAGATCCGCAGGAAAATCCGTCTTAGTAACAACAAAGGCCAGGCATGCCAAGAAGCGAAAAGTGAGCGAGCCAACAGAGGAGCCGAAGCTCAAGTTTTCGTCGTTGAGTAAGGCTACAGCGGATGAATCTGAGGACGAGAGTGATGAGGATTATGATGACGACGATATTGAGTTGAGTTCTGGATCTGAGAATGAGGAGCAAGAATATGAACGGCGGCCACGGGAGTGGAGGAGTGATGTGGAGAGCGAGGAAATTGTTGAGAAGTTACCGATTAAGATGGCCGGCGGTGCGATCAAGCGGGTGTTGGTGCAGAAGAAAGAGCTGAAAAGGGAAAGCGAGTATGAAAACGGCGAGGATCTCGAAGAGCAGCATGTGGAAGAGGACGAGGACGAGAACGAGGACGAGGAGGAAGAAGAGCCCGAATTACCAGAACGAGACCAAGTGCGGCTAGCTAAGGAAGAGTTGTCCAAGCTTGCCGGCGAACTGATTGAGGATCCAGAAGAGAATGTAAGGATATATGATTGCAATTATCCATAAGTTGTTCTAACTTTTGTTAGGTATCGAATCTGAAGAAAGTCTTTGAGTATCAAAGTAACAAGTTATTGAAGATCAAGCAACTTGCGTTAGCGACTCAACTCGCAGTCTACAAGGATATTATTCCGGGCTACAGGATTCGTCCATTGACTGATGCTGAAAAGGCCGCTAAAATCTCGAAGGATGTCAAAAAACTTCGCAATTTTGAGCAGACTCTGGTATTCAATTACAAACAGTACGTCGATAGCTTGAGCAGTTTTGTCAAGAGTAAGAACAATTCTTTAGGATTATTTGAGAAGCGTATTAATATTTGAGTAGGATTGTTCAAGTCGGACATATTATCGCCCTCCTATAAAGTTGGCAGTACGGCTCTGTCGTGTGCGTGCAGTCTTCTCGTGGCCGTCCCTCATTTCAATTTCCGATCCGAACTAATCAATATTGTGGCACAACGTCTTGGTCGGCGGCGAAACATGGCCGCAGGAGTTGACGGCCTACAAGCGACTCGTACGAATACTGATGACGCCGGATTTAGTAAATGCATTCAGACTATCACTGTACTGTTCCAGGACGACGAGGCGGGAAATATTTCGCTTGATGCAGTTCAGATTATTACCAAAATGATGAAGATGCGGAAATTCAAAGTGGACGAAGCTGTACTAAACTCGTTCTTGCATTTGCGACTTTTGACCGAGCTTAATGTCTTGGATGCGCAGAAACGAGAAAGCTTGATCGATAATCGTCCAAAATTGAAAAAGAAAGATCGAGTACATCGAACGAAGAGGGAGCGCAAATTGGCAAAGGAGATGAAAGGCATTGAAGCGGAGATGAAAAAGGCCGAGCACGCTGTTTCAAAGGAGGAGACGGAGCGACTACAGTCAGAGACATTGAAGATAGTGTTTGCAACGTATTTGACTATCCTGAAGGAGCGCGTGAATTCTTTGATGGGAGCTACATTGGAAGGACTTGCCAAGTAAGCTCTTTTTCCAAAGTTAGTTCGACCGGCAATGCTAACAAGTTGTAGATTTGCGCATCTGATCAATGCAGACTTGTTCGGCGACCTTCTTGAAGTTTTGAAGGAACTTGTTCGAGATCGACAGATACGGAGCAACGAGGACGGCGAGATTGAGATCAAGATTAAAATTATTCGGGAGGGTCTTCTTTGCATCGTGACTGCGTTTGCGCTACTATCGGGCCAGGCAGGCGAGAGTATAGGCTTAGACTTAAGTTTCTTCATTACGTATCTGTACGGAATTATCATGCCACTATCGCTGAGTCCCGATATAGAGTACTCTAGCAAATCGCTCAGACTTGATGATCCGTTACAGAGTGACGAAATAGTTGGCATGCATGAAGAGAAAGTCAACTTGGCTACGGAAATGGAGATGGTTATCAAGGCATTCGACGCGATGTTCTTCAACAAGCATTACAAGACAGTTTCTTTTGGCACCGGTACCAATAACAATTTGCGGATGGTTGCATTTGCTAAACGACTTTCTCTGGCAATGTTGCATTTCCCGGACAAATCGTGCTATGCAGCCATAAAAATTTTGGAGAACTTGTGTATCAAGTACTCGGGACGGTCAGGAGGTAACGGAGGCGATTCTAAGACCGGAAGCGGTGCTCTGGCAGCATTATTCACGACAGACGATAGAGTTATGAATGGAGTCTACCGGCCAGAGATTGATGAGCCCGAACTCAGCAATCCTGCTGCAGCCAATATATGGGAGACATTTCTGTTAGCGAAGCACTACTCGCCACGAGTGGCAGAGAGTGCGAGGAGGTTACCGCTGAAAACGATTGGACGTTAGATAGTATACGTTTTGTGCGATAGATGTATTATATTAATGGTAATCATAAGATCAAAAGAAAACAAGGCTACTCTGTTCATGTGAAATCAGCCTGCGCAGGATGCGGGTTAGGGCTGTGTGGCTTTGGTGGCTGAATTACTGCGGACAACGTAACCGATGACGTTAGACCGCTGAGGCTTGCCTCCTCGGCATTCTGGTTTTTTGCCAGATGCCGTGCAAAGATGGCCATCAGATTCGGGGGGTGGTTTTGTTCGCAAGTTCAAAATCACGGGGTCTGGTGGTCGTCTTAATGCAAGTAAGTGATGTGTTTGTGCATACCTGACAGGGTAATTGGATAACCCTAACCTTCTCGTGCTATAGGTGATGACGTTGCGTGCGGCCCCAGCATGAACATGATCGACCGACCGCGTAGGCATTACGCTTCACGGTAGCCCCTCAATTCGCACGCTGGTGCCCAATGCGGCCGGTCGTTGTGCCCTCCGGTCAGGTGCCGAACAGATCTTGGAGAGGTCGCCATTGTATTTAGAGAACACCAATCTCTTATGACTTCCTGCTACCCACTCTGATATTGTATCACACAGACACTCTCAACATCATTGCACTTCTACAGAATGACTTCCATAATCGTGTCCAACATCTCACCTGAGGTCACTAAGCAGCAGATCTCCGACTTCTTCTCCTTTTGTGGTAAGATCTCATCGATCCAGGTTCGCGAAGCCAGCAAAGCTGGGACTGCCACCAAGATGCAGGAGGCTCGCATCGTATTCGAAAACGACTCGGCTGCGAAGACTGCTCTGCTCCTCACAGACACCAAGCTCGGCAATTCCAACGTCGTCGTCCAGCCAGACACCTCTGCTCCCGAAGGGAAGGCTGAGGGCACTGCTTTTGCGGCTACTCCGGTCGAGGAAGGGCATGATATTCAACAAGAGTACAAGCCCAAGGCTGCCGTTATTGCCGAGATTCTCAGCCATGGCTACGTGTTGAGTGACAAGGCCGTCCAGAAGAGCGCTGAATTCGACAAGCAGCACGGCATTTCTACGCGATTTCAGAAATTCCTATCTGATGTTGACACGAAGTACAATATCACCGACCGTGCAACCACGACTGCTACCAGCGCGGACGCGAAGTACGGCATTAAGGAACGAGTTTCTCAGACAAAAGGTCTTTTCCAACGATACTATGACAAGGCCCTTGATAGTTCTGCTGGTACTAAGGTCCGCCAGTTTTATGCTGACGCGTCCAAAGAGGCAACTGATATCCACAAAGAGGCAAGAAGATTGGCGGACATGCGGGAGGGGAAGAAGGCTGGGTTGGGTGAAGAAACCAGTGCTGCTCAGGCACCTATCTATCAGGAGCCAGCTAAGGTTGGTACCTCGTTGTAAGGCTGATGGTTGGAGTTTAGCACTTGTCAGTCGTCATGATAAGTTGAGTTGATTGCCGTTGTATATAAACTATTGTGCGGCAGTCGTCTCTGTATATTAATGTCAAATGAAATCCGCTCGTTTTAGTGCAGATCAGATCATATTGACTCATAGTCAACATTCCTATGCCTTGAAAGCCAAAGCTAAAGTGTAAATATAGTATATACCAAATTAAAGGGTGCAGAAACATTGTATATGTCGTCGCTAAAACAAGGGTGTGATTCGCGATCTTGTGGGTGAGTACGTTAGCTGACTACATAACTTGCCGAAGTTGCAGAATTCGCAATGCATTACTATTATTACTGGTTATTATTAAAACGTTGATATGCAACGTCTGGAGACGGCGTCTTTCCGTACTCAGGTGAGTGGCTGGCACCAAGTAGTCCTCGGCTACTGTCGACTAGAACGCACGTTCGGACAGAGATTAGTGCTGAAAACAAACCTCGGCTATTTCATGCAATTAATTAATCAATTAATGTGTTTCATATTCGAACCGATGACTGTCTTGCCAGCACTCTGGGGTCACACAGATCGAATGCTGGCACGCTCTCGCCGACTGCTTCGCGTCCACCAGAACAACGTCAACAAACCCAACGCGTCCCTCTCACATTCATCCACAATTCGCAAACCACTAAACGTCCACATCCCATAATGCCCCAGCCGATATTGGATTCTAAAGACAGCGCTTTTTCGAATCCTCCTGAGGGTTTGCCAATAGTGAGCGGTTGTTTGCGTCATGCTGCAACACGTCTCCGTATTCCAATTCGGTGTAACATCGTGGATTTGCGGAGTAGACAATAAATTAATTGCGCAATCACGTTCGCATGCTGACGGCGCTTATCAAGACTCTGGAGTCGCCCAGAGCGAATCTCGGGGACTCGTCCGTCGCCCACTCGCGCACCTTCTCTGCTTATAAATATCGCCATCTTTCCCCACGGCTTCTGCCACACCGACACAGTCTGCAGAGAGCAAGAGGGGAGCCTGTGACAGGCGGAGATCCTCTTAGATCACACGAGTATACTTCAGAATTCCT
>JAJLTN010000556.1:30467-45357 GCA_030568215.1 Lipomyces kockii | reverse complement strand
CTCTAAGGATGGCGAGAACCAAGCCACTTGGACGCTACCAGTTCCGGGGACGTGTACTCGAAATTGGGCACCGGGGCAGAGCCGTCAGGCTCATACGGAACAGTGTTAGGTTTTTACCTCTGGGAATATCTGTTTTCCCACTGGGTTTTTGTTTGTTCCCGGAGGATTTCCCTACGCCTTTGTCCAAATGGATGTTCCTTTCTATAGATTCTTGAGCTTAACTCGAGAATCTATACATATACGAGCACAGTCACTCGACCTTCGGGCGAGCTACTCGCCCTTCTCCCAGAAGAGAGTGGCTGTGCGTTGAGGCTTGTATCCTTGCCATTCTGGTCTTGCAGGGCGGGACCACCAGATCTCGGCATTTTGTTAAAAAATCCGGGGTTTGGTGGCCGTCTAAGACAAGTAAGTGTGTATACCTGACAGGGTAATTGGATAACCCTAACCTTCTCGTGCTATAGGTGAAGATGCAGTCAGCGACACAATATTTCCTCAACCACAGCCACCAACACCCTCCACTCCACAACGCAGAGCAAAATGCGAGGGCAAGATTCTCACGTACGCGACGCGTCAGAATATGACGAGGTTGGGACCGATGCCGACACTGAATCTGCAGCAACAGCCGCTGATCTTGGGCTGCGACCAGTGCCGACATCCTATTCGACGTACTCCCAGCTCGACCGGCGTGCGACCAGTAGGAAAGAGATACTGGGATGGCTATCTTTTGCATTAGGAGCTGAGCCGTTCGCGGTTGCTGCCGTGGGTATCTATTTACCTATATTGTTGGAGCAGTTGGCGAGGGAGAAGTCAGTTATGGCGGATGATCATTCGGTGTCTTGCCAATACTCTGGCGACGTGCCTGGGCCGTCACCAGGACCTCCTCCGGATAGTGACTCAGAAAGGTATTGCGTGACGCCGGCCCTTGGGTTTTACGTTCATCCAGCGAGTTTTGCATTATATACTTTCTCGATAAGTGTGTTTCTACAGGCGATTGTCGTCATTTCTATGAGCGGGGCAGCAGATCGAGGTATGTCGTGACAGAACCAGCGCTTATGCGCGAACAAGATGAACGCTGACATGTTTGTTTAGGGAGCTATCGAAAATCACTATTACTTGCATTTTCTTGTTTGGGTGGATTATCGTCCATATTGCTTATCGCTGGTGTACCCTCCGCATATTACTTTGTATCATTCCTCACAATTGTCGGAAACGTATGTATCGAAATATGTTCGCATCGAATTGATACTAATTTAGCCAGGTATCATTTGGAGCTGTTGCGGTTTGTGGAAATGCATTTTTGCCGGTGTTGGTCCGAAATCACCCCGATGTTCTCGCTGCCGAAGCCGGGCACGAGCTCCTCCCACCAGAAGAATCATTCTCGCATACGACCGAATCCTCGACGTCGGCGCTCACCGTCACGGAATCAGCGCCAGACGACGCACTTCAATCCAGTAAGGCACCGGTCGTGGCAGATATACCAGAGACTTTTGAGTCATTTCCTCCCAACACAGTTGATCCTGATGCGCGATCATTCTTCGATCACACAGCCAACGACGGAGCCGCCGAAAAGGCTGCTGAGATTTCAAATCATCTAAGTGGAATGGGTGTGGCATGCGGATATCTTTCTGCGTTCATTGTGCAAACCAGCGGCGTCATATTTATTGCTGCTATGGGATCGAGCATGCTTTCTATTCGTTTGGTGCTTCTGGGAATTGGCTTATGGTGGCTGTTGTTCACTATTCCGACAGCTCTCTTTATGCGACCGCGCCCTGGTCCACGACTTCACATTCGTGACAAGGAGAAAGTGGTCGTTCGATATGTGACCTATGCATGGAAAACGCTTTGGCGTACTGCTAAAGAAGTTCGGAAGCTGCGCGACGTGGTGTTGTATCTGACAGGCTGGTTTATTCTCTCTGACTCTGCTACGACGATCAACGCCACGTCAATCCTCTTCGCGCGCACAGAGCTGCACATGAAACCCGCTGCGCTCGCGGTGGTGGGAATAATCACCATGATATTCGGCGTCGCCGGCGCGATCGTTTTTTCGCGCTATGTTCAAAAGTACCTCAACATTCCGCCCAATAAAGTTATCATGTTGATTGTCGGGATGACGACTTTAATACCCGCGTACGGCCTGCTCGGATTCGTAACGGATAAAATCGGGTTGCATCATCCGTGGGAAATATATGTTTTGGCAGCAATCTATGGCATGGCACTAGGTGGTATGAGCAGTGTCTGTCGCTCCGTCTTCTCAATGCTTATCCCGCATGGGAAAGAAAGTACGTTCTTTTCGTTATATGCCGTGACAGACAAGGGGTCGAGTATTATTGGACCGACAATTACGGCCATGATTACGGATCGCACACATAATATTAGGTATACGTTTTACTTCCTGTTTATTCTCCTTTTGATATCCATGCCGATATTTTATAGCTTGGATGTAGAACGGGGAATGCGGGATGCGCAAAGATTTGGCGAGGAGGAAGAAGAGGTACCCGTAGAGGACGAGCAGATACATATATAATGGGTTGTATGTATTTGATGGGACGTTTAGGGATTGATTATATATACTGGAGTTTGGGACGCATTGTTTGCGATTGTTGTTCGTCACACTTGGCGGGTATGGTGCATATACAGCTTTAAATTTTGTAGATAGGTTTTAATTGTACGTGACCTGTTGACTGTAGTTCTTCTCAGTGGAATAGTTATGTCGGTGAAAGTGGATAATGGTCACAAGTTCTCGATTTCGAGAGACCCTGAATGAACCCTAATACACGATATCTATACATTGCGCTCGTCTTAACGGAGTCCTCGACCGGAATATACTCATGGCAATTACCTCCACAGTTGGTCGTGCTGGATCAGCTTACAGTCGATCTTGTAGTACTACTTAACAGAATTCGCCATGGCAGCAATGCAAGAATCTCGAGATCAGACACAGTTTTCACTATATTCACCGATCCTTACGACGCCGTCTATCTCACAGGCAGGATGGTCGATCCACACTGCCAAAAGAGCGATTCTCAAGTGCGAAGAAATCGATCAGATTACGGAACTCATTAAAATCCCACTTCCCGAAATGATATTCGGGAATAACCATGTGATAATACGGCACGATGCGTCGGGGTGGGAGATCGGGTTTAATGCCGTTGACGCGTTAGATCGAGTTGCGAAACACGGGAACCCGGATGGTGGGCTAGTCAAGGTGTCCTATTCGGAGGCGTGGTTGAGAGATAAGTGAGTCATTTCCGTCTGTATGAAATGAGAAATGAGGGCTAATGAGGGCAGAGCGATGTCGGAGGAAGGGGTACATGAGGTCGTGAAGCCATTTGATTGGACTTACACAACTGATTACCGAGGCACAAGTAGACCTATGACGACGTCGTTTGAGAAAACAGAGGAGACAATACCATTGCATAAGTTACGACGACCGGACCCGATTCTGTTCTTCGAGGATATAGTGCTGTTCGAGGATGAGCTTGGGGATAACGGGATTTCGATGCTGAGTGTGAAGATACGAGTCATGCCGGATCGGTTACTGTTATTGTGCCGATTTTTTTTACGTGTGGATGACGTTGTGTTTAGGATTCGGGATTGCCGGATATTTGTCGAGTTTGGCGAGAACGAGGTGTTGCGTGAGTTCGTTGTCAAGCAGGATTCTTACGAGAACGTGAAACGGAAGATCCCATTGAGGACGCGAGATTTCGGGTTGTTTCTGAGAGACCCAAACTGGGTTGCTGAACAATTGCCGGTGATCGAGACTGTCACGGAGAAAGCAAAGGTGCCTATGCAGGCTATGTCATGATGAACTTAGTAGGATTGCGTCTCAATGGGCTTATGCATATGCGGTGTTACGGAAATCAAAAATGCATTCTAATAGTACAAAAATTTGTCCACCTTGTTTTGATTTAGTAATTCTTCAATACAAGTTGTGCGGCGTTCAGGTCCGACTCTGACGCATCGTTTGTCTCGACAATTTTGGCCAGCGCTTTCTTTGCCACGTCGTACAGTCTCTTGTACTTTGACGTATCACTAAACGGCTTTTGGATTGCCGCAATCCGTTTTGTAGCCTGCAACATGTTAGCTTCGATTGTCGACTGGCCCACAATCTAATACTGTACGTACCACCAGCACCCCGGTCCATCCACGAACGTAATCCTCGCACAGTTCGACAGACCGCAAAAAAAATTTGACCGCCTCAAGCAGCCTTTCCTCTGTAGCGACAGAGTGACTGCTGGACGCCGCCTGCAAACTCGACGCGTAAAGCAACGACGTCTCGCCGACCAATGCGTTGATATTATACGCCAACGGCACCAACAACAACACCTCGTGCAGCGCGAATATCGACTGTGCGTACATGCCGGCTTCCAAATACGCGCTTGCTAACTCGGCCCATGATTCGGCGTCGGAAGCATAGCTGTCGACGAGCTTGAGCAACTCAGAGATGTAGAGGGACGTTTGGTTCGAGGACTT
Organism: Lipomyces kockii; assembly: GCA_030568215.1. Taxonomy (NCBI): domain Eukaryota; kingdom Fungi; phylum Ascomycota; class Lipomycetes; order Lipomycetales; family Lipomycetaceae; genus Lipomyces; species Lipomyces kockii. The sequence continues at coordinate 40,884 of JAJLTN010000556.1, read as the reverse complement.
GAGGATCACGATCTTGCGCTTGAGAGTGCCTAGTTCGGTGTCCTGGCGGCCGGAAAGAAACTCGAGCGCTTTAACAGGCCCGTCTGTCGCTTCGAGGTATATACTCCTCAGCACGCCCACGCGGTGCGAATCTTGCCCGAAGCGATCGGTGAGGGTTGTTAGGATTGCGCTGGCTTCGGAGTCTTTGCCTGCGATTATCGAGAGGAAGAAGTGGAGCTCGAAAACGTTGTAGAGGCCCTCAGGATGTAGTGAGCGTGCTGCGGCACCGGATGTGACGAATTTGTAGGACGTGTCGTAGAGGGATTGTAATGATTCGGCGGGAAGCGTGAGATACGAGGATGTTGTGTGCGCGTTGCGCAGGGTGTCAATTATTGTTGTCATGGCAGAGATGAACTAAAGTAACTTGTGATATGTATCACACCGACCCGATGACAAACGATAGACTGTGGTGGTGGAGGGTCCGATGTTCGAGCTGATTGTCTCGACGGATAGCATTGGATTCGTGACAGTGATCCTTAAACGTTGTGCCTTACCTGTCAGGGTAAACTAACATCTCTCTCTCCTACTTGCACATCCACTTGTATATGACCAACTAACATTACAAATTCCACATCGAATTGAGAATAATTATATTTTCGATAAATAACAATGTCATAATCCACACTGTTTCTAATCAAGTTATATTCGTCGCAGACATATTGCTCCATTCGGTTCCGAACCAAACCCTAACTTACGCCGTTTTTGAGGCCATCCCCATGTTCAATTAAGTTACGCAGTCTGGAAATAATTTTCTTTACGCGCACCGAGCAACCGAACAGCAACTCGCGCATTTCCCGCGCATACCTACTCCTTTTTTTTTTTCCGGGTTTTGGATAAGCGAGCGTGTTTGACCGCTTTGTGTCGGATTTAAAATTACGGATTTGGGTGTATCTGCGAAATTATGGCGTCGAGGGGAGTTATAGCGTGCGTGGGACGGCAATCTGGCGTTGGGTTGCGAGGCATGTGTGGGAACGGGCTTGATATTTCACGGCAATACGCTACGGCTCCGCAATTGAAGAGGGAAGAAGTTGCGTCTGGCGATGCAGGCAAGGCGCCGACGACTTTGTCACGACAATCATCCGAATCACTGTCCGCACCATCAGCAACCAAGAAAACACAGCTGCCGATACCAAAAGTCAAGCAAATAATCGATCCTACGTACGACCCTTACGCATCTATCCGCCAACAAGCCGCGAACGACGCCAACAAGTCGTTAGCAGAATTAAGTGGCGTTTCGCTGTGGAAAGCAAAGGTCGTGCTCAAGTTCATGCAGCTGTTCAGGATGGACATCGAGGAGAACCAGGCCGCACCGGTTGCGGGGAGAAATTACATGCAGCTGTGTAAAGCACAGGGGTATCATCATCCTGAAGCCAAAGAATTTGGTGCATCGGCCAAGTTTTATTATGAACGTGAGTTTTATTTTTAATTTAGTTTTGGTGGGTAGATGTAAGATTGACGCGGCACCGCGGATAGATATGGGGTTGACGCCGTCGCTGTCGCAGTCGTTTCAGATTTCTGCGCTGCATATATGGATGCTGTTAGTTCGCATGCGTGCGTTACCTGAGAAGTACGCAAACGCGTACGAGCAGGCGTTAGTCGATGGTATATTTCTTGATCTTGAGAAACGGATGGTGAATGAGTACAAGGTAGGTCTATCGAATGAACAATTCGTATGTGGGAAGATGACACTAAAGGGAAATTCTAGATCAAGAGCAACCGGTTAATTAATAACACTATGAAAGAGTTCAACTTGCAGTTACGTGGCAGTGTATTGGCATACGATGAAGGTCTAATGGCCGACGACACCGTCCTGGGCGCGGCTATATGGCGGTAAGCAATCTCGGGGCGTCGTTTTTGGGTGCGGATGTAACTAACGAAAAGCTGAACAGAAACATTTTCGGCGGCAAGAAGGACGTCAATATGGCGAAAATAGCAATAATGGTCCGCTACGTCCGCACGCACATCTTCATCCTCGAGAAGATGTCTGATTTCGACTTTGGCGTCGGAAGATTCGTGTTTTTCCCACCGTGGATAGAACACAACCCGGATACCGTGCTGCGGTACCAGCCGCCGCCGTTGCCGTCAACGTATATTTTCCCTGGGTACGAGTCCAAATTTCGGAGAGACAATTGATGCGTCGTCAGAAGAGAAGATGGGGGGGAGGTTGGATAGAGCATATTTAGCATAGACGCAAAGGGAGTTTTTCTGTGTAAATACTAGACAAAGCCGAATGAATGTACTGTACATAGTCCAAAATCTTTACTGTCACATGTTCTTCTCAATAATCTACGATCACCTTTGATGAGTCTAATTATGACTATGCAAGGATACCGAAATATTCGACGCCCTTGTCTTTATATCGTTCGGCTAGTGAGGGCCATTGCACTATGAACCTGTCGACCATGGATATCAAGATTCGACCTGTGAGAGAGAGCGAATTCACACGGGCGAACGATTCGATGTACACGAGTCTCGTGAGTTTGATTCGTGTCGCCTACATGGAGGGGGTTAGTCCGGACGCAACTTTCATGAAAATGAAGGATACGACGTACACGGAGCAGTAACGCAGCAAAGCAAATCAAAACACAACTGCCAGGCCCATTACAAACGACAATGTCGGGCTGCACTTTGACGACCGCGAAAAGACATTCGAGCCCGCACGCCGCGCTCGTGAAAATGCTCGTGAAATACGACTGACCGACGTTTCGCGCGCGTGGGAGTTCTAGCGTCTGGACCTTGCCTTGTCGTCGTCCGGACGATGACGGTGGTGGTGACGCGGACGAGCTGCTCGTGGAAGATTTTTCCTTTTCGAGTTGCAGCGCGCGGACGGTCGAGAGCTTGTCGCCTGAGAAGGAGACGTAGGTGCGGATTGGGTAGAGCGCAAAGTCTAGTTGTGTGACAACCCCGAGTAATTCCGTAGTATGCCCGCCTATTTCCACATATAGTTTTGTTAGCACACATTCAACAACTGTCTGTGCTAAATAAGAGGCCGCGCACCACTTCCGAGAACAAACATCGCCGATGCGCCATGCGGATGTTTCTCCGGCGGCAACGCATACGACTTCACCAGCGCCGTAACCAGAACCGCGAGGATCCCGAGCACGGTCAAGACAGCTGTCGTGCCGGCAAGCACAAGCAGGAGGAGAGGGTACCGCCATTCGCTTAGGAAGTCGAACACGTCTTTGACCGTGATGGCCGTGATGTCCATTTTGTCACAAACGTACTTGTGTTGTCAAATGCTGCCATATAGCCATTGCTCTCAATCAGTTGGTTGATAGAGATCGCAAAACCGCTGCGTTCAAGTTTTCGTGTCGTGACAGTCGTGACGCGCTCGGACTGGTGGCAGAGGCAGAGCGGGTTAGGGCCACGACGTGTACAAACGCAGTGCAGTTCTAAACTAAGGGTACAGGTACTATTAAAGTATTACCACTACTGATCAGTCGACATATGTATACATCACGACCAAGTCCTAAGCCAATCGCAAACAAACAAAGATAGACTACAAATACAACTCTTTTCGTCACTATACCAAAAGCTATACAAAAAAAAAACCCACCAAACTAGATTGGATATCCCATTTCTCTCATCAATGTAATCGTACAAACGCACCGAATTACTGCGCAGTGCCCGGCTGCTGCAACTTCATCAATTCCTTAATCCGCTTCTCGCACGCCTTGGCCGGCTTGCCCACCTTCTCAGCCACTCTCTTCCACTTTTGATCCTCGTCTTCCTTGACAGCCTCGGTCAATTTTGAGTCTTCCTCCGGATTCCAAGTCGTGTGCTTCATGTCGGCGTAGTAGTGCTTCTTAATCGCGCCAGCAGTCCGGTTCGGAAATTCTTTAGTAATAGCCTGCCATTTTGTGCCGCACTCAACCAACACTCGCAGCCGCTCTTCCTCGACTTTTGTCCATGTTGTCGCGCGTGAGGCCGGTCGTTTGGCCTGTGTTTGCAGTGGTTGTTGTTGCTGCTGCTGCTGCTGCTGTTGCAATTGCTGTTGTTGCGGGAGCGGCTGGCCGTTCATGAGCGGCGGGTTTTGTTTCTGCTTCTTGGCGACGTGGCCAGCGGCTGGGGACGCCGATCCGACAGCAGTCAAATCCGCGTGGTCGAGCGAGTCGAAGCTGAAAGAGGGCGACGTGGGCGTGTGGGACGGGGGCTGCGCGGACTGGAGATGCTGTTGCTGGGTTGGAGGCTGCTGTTGTTGCTGCTGCTGCTGTTGGGGGGGCTGCTGCATGTGGTGTTGCTGTTGGCTCTGCTGGGCCTGTTGCATGTGGTGCTGTGGCTGCTGGGTCTGCTGGTGCAATGGCGGTGGAGGGGGATGGGGACGCTTGGTGTCGTAGCGGGCGCCGAACTGGTCCTGGAAGCCCATAGGATCCGCGTGTAGCGGCGGCTGCGGTTGGTGGTGGAGCGGTTGGCCACCCGGTTGGCCCTGCTGGCTCTGCTGCGGCGTCGGGGGCTGTTGCTGGTGATGCAACTGCGGATGGTGCAGCTGCGGTTGAGCCTGCTGCATTGCCTGCGCGCCGAGGTGCTGCTGCCCGGAGTATGGCGGCATGGCGAACATGTTTGCCTGCTGCTGCGGCGTCGGACCGTGCTGGGGCTGCTGGGGCGGGTAGAGGCTACCGCCGAGCGTCATTGTGGGCATGGGACCGAGGCCCTGAGGCGATGACTGGAATGGCGCGTAGGGGTAGTGATAGAGCTGCGGTTGCTGCTGCTGCTGTCTGTTTGCAGCCTGCACAGCGGCGGCGACGGTGGGGTTCGAGGAGGGGGCACCATGCTGGTTTGGCATGGGACCGGGACCGGGACCAGACATGACGGATTGTTGTTGTTGTTGTTGTGACTGTTGGTGGTGTCCGGGCAGCTGACTAGACACTGACGGAGATGGCGACGGGGTCGGAGTCGACTGCTGCGGCGGATTGTGGTACGCGAACTGGCTCTGGGGCGAGGCGGCGTAGGGCGTGTAGTGAGGGAGCAAGGACGAGGCGAGGGCCGCTGCCGCGGACGAGGGTTGCGGCGCCCCGGCGGAATTGTTTGAGGACGACAGCTGGACAAGAAGACGGCAGCCTGTGATGGCTGCAATGAAAGCGAGAGCAGGTAGCAGTTATTAGTAGACGCTGCGGATTCGACAGAGCCAGGGCCGGTTGGAGGACGATGGGACGACGTTTGTTTGTGGACACAGGAAGTTGTGAAGGTGGAGCGGGAGTTGGACGAGTTGGGTGCTACCATGAAAAGTATACGGTACAGGCTCAAGGGTACGGTGGTACAACAACGCGGCGGGCAAAGCGTATCTCTTCGTGCCCAGATATGTGCAACGCCGCGTAAACTCCAGCACGTAGCCCCGCGCGCGCCGGTTGACCCACGCGGTGCGTCTCCGCACGCTGATTGGCTGGCGCAAGCCGCTTGCCGAGGTTCAGTGTCAGCCGCGCAGCTGAATATGATTGCCGCGGCTGCACCGCAAGTTGCCGCCCGAGCCGAGGTTGGCCCCCGCAGTATCTGCAGCAGCAGAAGAAGACTACATCATGTTAGAGCAGAAAAAACGCTCTGTAAAATAGATGGCAATGGCAATGGCAATGGCGTATCGGTCGACGCAAGGGCGGCAGTAGTGAAGGCAGAAGCCACAAGCGACGGAGGTACTAAGTAAGTAGTCTGTGGTGTTTCTAGATATGTATAGCCAGCTACTGTAGTTGCTGGTAAGCTTGGTAGCTTGGTAGCCAGGTCGCTGTAGAGGCCACAGTATTCATACATGGTCAATCAGGGTGAGTCAGGGCTTGCTCGCATTAGACGAACCTGCACCCTTGAAGGCACGCGATCCTCCACTAAGTGGTTCGTACCGTATGTGACTACCACTAGCTGTTCACACTGCAGTAATATGTGCTATTTACAGTGATGTCGGGACAAGTGGCGGGTACAAACAAATCGTGACGCGTGAGTCGCGTGTACGACGCGTGCTAATTACTTCTTACTTGTGTGGATCGGTACCGCCCTAGCTTCGTTTAACTTCGTCGCATTCCCTCCTCCACCGTCATAAATTGCACGTTAAGTACTGATCAGTCAGACATGGATAAGCAATGGGACATAAGCGATATACCGTGTGTCCCAGTATCCGATATATTCTCCACTTTTATGCTTATCCTCCATGCACTGCACTAAATACATTTATACATATCTGTTGTCCGTGCTCCTGCTTACTACCCAGACATGGATATGCAAGTACGGCACGCAACATACGCCATGCAAAATGACATGCAGCAATCAATGACAGAGAACAAAACCCTTGCCAAGATACCTCGTTCCCGAATTCGGTGACGTGGCAGCGACATGCGTCTAGACAACCAGCCACTCGGTCACTTATTCCATTACTGTCCTTTTAAACTCCTTCTCTACGACGTCTCCTGCAACGTAGCGGCACGGATGTAAACTTTATTGTCGGCCAAGTACCCGCAATTCTCCCGTGCGGTGACAAATATAATACATAACACTAACTTATGCAATATTAATGCAATCTACAACTTGGCCCGACTCTGCGGCTTAAAGAACTTATCCGCAATGTTCTTGCGCTGAATCTTGCCCGTCGCCGTCTTCGGCATCACTTCCGTAAAGTATATCTTCTTCGGCACTTTGAACTTGGCCACCCTCTCCGCCATGAAATCCTTAATGTCTTGTTCCGTCACATTCCTGGCATCGGCCTTCAGCACAACTGCCGCCTGCACTTCTTGTCCGAACATCTCGTCAGGCACCGCAAACGCAACTGCTTCCGCCACCGCACCGTGTTCAAGCAGCACGCCGTCCAACTCGACTGGCGAAATCTTCTCGCCACTGCAACACCTTGTAAGCTTACTGCATGCGACAAAAACCCCAAAACAACTTGCTTACCCTCGATTGATCAGCTCCTTGATCCGTCCCGTGACAAACACGAACCCGTCTTCATCGATCTTGCCCTGATCTCCGGTCCTAAAATACCCGCTCTTGGTAAAGCTACTCTCGTTTGCCGCATTGTTATTGCGATACCCCTTTGTGACGTTGCCACCCTTGACGCAGATCTCGCCTTCCTGGCCCATGGCAACTTCGTCGCCGGCCTGGTCGAGAATCTTGACTGACACCGACCCTTGCGGCTTGCCGACACTCGTGGGCTTGCGTTTGCCAGGCGGTAGCTCGTTCGATGTCATCTGGTGACTCGCTTGCTTTTGTCAGCATTCCATCAAAGTTTTTGTTGCGGGTTAGAATATTACCTTCCGTCATGGCGTACGCCTCGATCACAGGCGCATGGAACCGCTCCTCAAGCGACCGCATCGTGCTCGGCGCAAGCGCAGACGAACACGATCGGATAAATCTAATCTTCGGCATCGGCTCCGGCGCTGCGCCTTTGAGCAGGATCTGGTGAATCGTCGGCACGGCAGTGTACCACGCCGCCTTGTATTCGACAAAATCGTGCCAGAACGATGACGCAGAGAACCTGGCCGGCACAATGACGGCTGCGGAGACGGCGAACGGCGCAAGGAAACCGCAGAGCAGGCCGTGCACGTGGAAGAGTGGCATCACGAGTAGGCCAGTGTCGGACGCAGTGAGGCGGTAGGTTTGGACGATGTTCCTGATAGACGTTGCCAAGTTTATATGCGTCAATGGGACGACTGTCTCGTCAGCAATACCGACAACATAAAATCAAATTATATCAACATACCTTTCGGGCGCCCAGTCGTACCGCTAGTGTGCAACACCAGCGCGACGTCGTCCGCCTTCGCATCCTGCACCTTCCCCTTCCATCCCGTCGGCATGACCTTCTTCCCGTCAAGCCCAGACACGGTCACCTCCTCCTCCCCAGCGGAAATCGTGAAAATATTAACATTCCCACCCTCTACGAACTTCCCAATCTTCCCTGCCGCCTTAACAACAGCCTCGTTATCCTTCCTCGTCACAAACGCGACAGGACACTTCAAATCCTGTAAATAAAACTCAAACTCAGACTGCTTGAGCGCGGGATTCAGCGGCGCGGCAACGAACCCGGAATACGTGACCGCGAAGAACACAATGGCGAATTCGAGCGAGTTGGGGAGCGCGATTGCAACCGCGGATTGCGGCGACAGCGCGAGGGACGACAGGAACGACCGCACCGAGTTGACTTGTTTGTGCAGCGACGTGAACGACACGGCTGCTGGCGAGGCGCCGGGCGTGATGATTGCCGTTGAGGACGAGAGCGGTGGGATCACTTCTTGGAGGGTCGCCATTGTCAATTGGATCGACGAGACGATGCTGGACGCTGGTAGTAATGGCCGACGAAGACCGCCGGCCGCCGACCACTGGCACTTAAATATGGACAGGCGACGACGTAGTTCACCCAATTCGCGATTTCCGATCGCGGGGATCTTGGACTCCGCTTATCCTTGCAGCTCTAATCACACGCGAATCGCTCGACGCTGCAGTCTGCAACGTTTCCCCTCTCACCCCACATACTAACGTTACTTCATATTGACAAGCCAGCCCAATCCCCGATATCTTCGTTATCCAACCCACCGCCTACGTTTGGCATACAGTTCTGCCTCTCTACAGGGCAATATTTTGCCGCATGTGGGTAATGGCGGATCATAATCATGTTTCCGCCCACATCAACTGACAGCTAGTCCGTTGATGACGTCAGAGGCGTAGATAACTCCCAGTTGCCGCGACGGAAGCGTGCCGTTACTCTGAGAGCTGTCCTGGCGCTATACGCATCCGTGGCGTCGAGGCTACCTCTGTGGCGTCGTGATCCTGACTTTTCATATTCGTTCCGTATAACTAAGGTTATCCAATCTTCTAGTTTTCAATTGCGTGGCCAAAGTAATCTGGACCGGGTCCGTGTGATCGTTAAGCTTTACGCCGTTGCCCTAAGATTGTCCGCATCACCGTGCGTTTTGGCTCATCAATCCTCAAAACCAGCGAAAAAATCATTTTCTCGAATCGTCTGCCTGATATTAACCGGGAATCGTCCACTCCGCTCCGACTAACCTCAATGCATGATCATAATAACAACGCCAAAACCCATCTGTTTAGATTGCATTTACGCGACAAAAGACCACAAATTTTACAAGCCGCAGTTTTGAACGTTCAGGTACAATCCTAGTATGCAGGTTAGACGCTCGTCGCGGCAGACCCAGCCCCAAACCGTGAGAAGACAACGCTTGTGGTCCCTTGTTCGTCTCCGCGTCTGTGCCTTCGTATTCAGCATGTCTGAGCCGGATGACAATACTCTGTCGAGAGTCTAATTACTTAAGGGTAAAAGCGAGATGAGGCACTGCCCGCGCACACCCCTCGGGAACAGCCGCTGGAAACGACCGCCAAAGCGCAACTCGCTCTCGAATGAACTCCCTCGATTTGTCGGCCTCTTCTTGACAAATCCATTAATTTGTTATATGTCGCGTCCACTGTCCGACATTCTGTTCTGGTCACATACACCATCGGACACGGCATGCAGAAATCGAATTTGTCATTGCAAATCGAGCTCGATACCCCATCACTCAGCGTTCCGTACGGCGAGCGGCCGCCAAAAAATGACGCGGACCTCGTGAAAGCTCAGGAACCGGACGCGAATGGCGACGATGTGGTACTGAGGGGCAGAATCATTGCGTCCTCGTCAGACTTGGCCGATTTGGCCACGGCTACCACGGCTACGACGGTTGCAGCCGACGATAGAGCGTCGGCTTTTGAGATCAAGGAAGTCCAGGTCTCGTTTACGACACGGACATTGCTTACCAGGGCTGGCCTTGACAACAGATCGATTGTGAACGTGTATCACCAAACAATCACGCTCTTCGCAACAGACTGCTCCAGTGCAGACCTAGCCCGGCAAAACACTCAGCTTGGTCCGATGTTCAACGATCTGTCATCCTCTCTCTTCACATCGATCAGCATTCCCTTCAAATTGTGCTTGCCAAAGTGGCTTCCACCGACCTTGGTCACTTCCCACGCTAAAGTCTTGCACTCGGTCTCGGCAAAGATAAAGTACGCGTACTCCCAAAAGTCGATTTCCGCAGTCTTCCTCGGCCGCGCGCTCACGAACGTGCAGAAGTCTCAGCGGGACGTACCGGTGCATTCCTGCGCGCCGCTGTCAGTCTCGTCAACAGCGATCTGCTCGTTTTCAAACGCAAAGACAAGCAAGCCGCGCGATTTTTATTGGAAAGTCCAGGTGCCGAGGTGCACTGCTGTCGGTTCACACGTGGATTTGATTCTAAAGTTTACGATACTGCCGGGGGTTGCGCGGGAGATGATATATACGGAAAACGTAAGCTTTGACATCGTGCAGGAGAAGACGCGCGTGTGGGATATGCACGAGCAGTCGTCATGGAGAGTTATTGCGGGGAAGCGGCAGAACTCAGAGTCGTTTCTCATTGGTGCTGCGAAGCGGACCGAAAAA
>JAJLTN010000556.1:0-30457 GCA_030568215.1 Lipomyces kockii | reverse complement strand
CCACCACCACCCACGTCAAATCGGTCGCAGACGCTTGTTTCTGAGACAGAAATATACTACGCGCTGCGCGTATGTTTGTCGCTGCGACAGGCTAGTACGGTGCTACTGCCGTCTTGCAACACGCCGTTTCTGAAGGTCGGCCATAAAATCCGTGTCGCTGTCCAGCTCTCGAAGTTGGAATCCAAGCAGAAGGAGATCTGCACCATCATGGTCCCCGTTATTATCACAAACGACGAACACACACCGCGCGGTGCATCTATTGCCACGCCGCACACAACTCCGTGTAGTTCGCCGGAGCCAGAGACGAGGTCTGCGGACCTGATGGCCGAGCTGCCATCGTACGATGACGCCGTGTTTGAGAGTCAGACGATTCATGTCTTGGGACCCGTGACTAGATGGAGCAATAGTTGGGGTAAAGAGCAGTCGGCAAAGTTGCCGGATATTGCTGACGAGTCGTTGCCTGACGATCTGCCATATCTGCACGCGTGAACAATTGAACGGGCACAGCATTCATGAATTTAGAACTGTTTGTATTTACAAAATATTATATATTACATAAACTCTTCCTTCTATCCTATATGTATTTATTTACCCACTCGCCTCCTCCTGCGTCTTCTTCTTCAGTGCCTCTTGATGCTGCTGATACTGCGACATTCTCATCTTTAAAAACTGCGCAGTCTTGAGCCGCATCGCCGCTAGCTCACCAGATTCAATCGCTTGTTTCTTCTTTTCCTTCATTTCCTGCAACTCCTTCCTGAACGCAGTCTTCGTGGCACTCAACGGCATTTCCGGCGGCGTGAGCCTCTGAATCTCCTCCTCGGTCAAGTCAGGCTTACGATGACGGGCGTACTTGTTTCGCAACGAATCCAGTGCCGCCTGCGGCACCGGCGGCACAGCAAGCGACGTCACGAAAAACGTGCGATCCCGCGCGACATCGTAATCGGTCGCGAAATTCCCTGGTATAACTTCGTCGGCCGGATCGGGCCATGGAATCGCAATGCCAGGCGAGTTGGCCACGTACCGTCGTCGCAACCGCTTCTTGTACCTGTCATCGTAATATTTCTCACCAAGCACGAGCTCATTCACGGCGACCTTGCGGAATTCACCGTCGGCGTCAGCGAGCGCGGTCACGAGACGGACGTCGTTGTGGTGGACGAGACCGGGGTATGCGGCCACGTATTTCGAGTGCTGCTCGCTCCAATACACGCGCGGCACGATTGATGTCTGGATCGGGCCGACTTGTTCTATCGACAGGGCCGACCGGTCCTTGTGGATAGAGGTTATGCGGGAAATTTTGCCATAGTCTGAGCCTGGTTTCGTTATTTGCACCTGCCGTTTGTTAATTCTCGATCTTACACATATTCCCACAATAACCAAAAGCAATGGAATGAAAATTAACGAACCAGATCGCCGACCATGTACAAGAAATCCCGAATGACGGGACCTTCCACATGCTGCCCAGTCATGAAAGACGGCGTCGCTGGCGACGCCCGTGGCTTCTCATTCACGGTTCTCTTCGCAACAATCGCTTCCCGAACCTCTATTGTTCGGCGATGACGCATGTATGCTGAATATTTCGGGACTATTGCCCGGAGCCGGGTCGCCATTGTTGCTAGCTGTACGGTTGGTTGAATGTGAATGGCTAGGTCCGTGTAGATGACCCTCCTGCTTTGGCTGACGATGGCGTGTCGGTCAGATTCTAGTCAGTTATGTGTCGGCAATACGTCCGTGTAGGACTATCCTGTAGACTGCGAGTTAATAGTCTTTTGGTTGTAGAGTATCGAATTGTTATTCTATGCAGGCAAATTTGATATCGTCGGCAATTGTCATGAGGCTGCGTATATGCCATAAACGTGGCATATTATGTGCACTCAATAAGGTTTAATTTGAAAACTTAATGGTCTATAGGAATTATGGCGTTACAATCCTATGTTTCTATAGATTTCGCATCATATGTAAGCAAAGAAATGCCTCGTTTTAAAATATATATTCAAAATCCGAATGTAGGCCGTTTGTGAATGAACATTGAGAATTAGCGTTGTCCTTGCACGAGCATTGCTATATCACCAAATCGCAACTCTAAATACGGCAAGGTTTAACGTAATTCGGCGTCGGTCGTCATCGTCTTCGTCTCCAAAAGGTCGCACAGACCCAGCCCTCTTTTGTATTTTTACATATCCAATGCAGACGGCATTTTAGTAATAATTGGCAATGGGTCGATTGTTTATTTAAAGGATTGTGAAGACGACTAACAGGTGATTGTAATCTTGAATAGTCGATAGTACCTTGATACGCGACGACGTCAAGTGTGCAAAAAGTTGACCACAGGGACCCCGGCACAGCAATGAGCGCTCCCGCAGTCTCAACAACCGGCAATTCTAGCATGAAGCGCAGGCGCGGCTCCGAATTTATCGACCATGGCGACGAGACAAATACGTCCTGGCCAACACAGCAGGAAGTGGTGGGCATCGACAAGAACACCAATATCGAAGCAACGACGAATATGGAGATGGCCAAATCAAAGGAGTATTTGAAATACAAACCGGCTGGATTTGATATTAACCCGCCACCAACCAATCGGCCGGTCAGGATATATGCGGATGGTGTTTTTGATTTGTTTCATTTGGGGTGAGTTGCCTCTTCGATGACGACGGGCGGTGCGGAGAGATTAATTGAAGTAGACACATGCGACAGCTCGAGCAAGCCAAGAAAGCTTTGCCAGAGGTATATTTGATTTGCGGCATCCCTAACGACGAGGAAACCCATCGCCAGAAAGGTCTGACGGTCTTGACTGATCGTCAACGCGCCGAGACAGTCCGCCACTGTCGCTGGGTGGACGAAATCATCGAAAACGCACCGTGGGTCGTCACGCCGGAGTTCATTGAAAAGCATAAAATCGATTACGTTGCGCATGACGATATACCGTACGCCGGAGCCGGCGGCGCGGCCGACATTTACCAGCCGATCAAAGAGTCGGGGAAATTTCTTGTCACGCAGCGCACGGAAGGTATTAGCACGTCTTATATTATTACGAAGATTATCCGAGATTACGATAAATATCTTATCCGCAACTTCTCACGCGGAGTCACGAGACAGGAATTGAACGTGTCGTGGTTGAAGAAGAACGAACTCGATTTCAAGAGACATATCGCGGACTTCAGGGATTCCTTGAAACACAATATCTCGTCCACAAAATTAGAGCTGAATAAGTATTTGAGTACGGGGAATGGACGCGATGACGGCGATGACAACGCGTCGGTTGCTAGCGCGTCGGGTAGTATTGCCCGGAATCTGGGATTACTGCGAAAACGGCGACGCGTGGAGCAATCGTCGCCGAATGCGGTGAAGACAAATGAGTCGACACCGAATACGTCGCCAACGTTAAATGCGACGGTTACGTCTGTCACGGAAGGGAGCGACAGCGAAGATGACGAGGAGAATGATGATAACAAGTTGTTGCTTGGGTTACCAATCTTTCTCAGCGGGGTTAAGACTTGGATGGGGAATCGCAAGAGTAATGGTAGCGGGAATACCGAAAGGGATGAGGCGAGTGTAGAAGCGTCGCCGTCAATATCTCCAATTCTATCACCGGAGACGGAGAAAGACGAATAGTGAGAAAAAAGTGCTGTAAGATCGTCTAGTTGCTGTGGTTGGGGACACCCTTCATGGTTATGGTTTAGTTGTTTAGCAAGAGGCGCAAGTACGATCATGTAACAAATTTGATGCATTATGATGCATCTATATGGTACCCAATCACAATTCAAACAGACCCTATCTACAAGAATCACACCAACGCCTACCCAACACATCGCTAGTGTTACACCTGATACGGCTTCTCGTTCCACAAATCCCGACTCTGTCCTTCCAGGATTTTCATCGACTCAACGACTTTATCAAGCTTCCCCATGACGGTGTCAACAATCTGCTGGACATGATCAAAATGATCCTCATTGAAAATTTTCGATGACTTTGCAAACGCAATATCTTTGTCATTCACTTCCCACAGCTTTCCCTGATCAGCGACTAAATCGATCACGTCTTCACCTTTCTCCATTGTGGTCGCCAGCTCTATCTGTGTCTGTTGAAGATCCTCCAACGCATTCACGTGCACCTCACCAAAAAAATTGCCCTCAATGTCAATCTGTTCCGCTACTTCCTCAATATCTTCCATGATATCCAGATCTGCCCACATCGCATCGTGCGAATCAACTATAGGCCGCACCATTGGAAGCATTGTTGTACCAGAAAGTTGTTCCGCTTGAGTAACCAGGTCGCTCTGGGAGAAATAAGGCGGGAAATAAGATCCATACGACCGCTTTCCCAACTGGGTATCTGCAAATGGCGCTTGTGTAGGGGATTGACCATACACGCCGCCCCCGCCAGACAGTGTAGAGTTTGTCGTCGCCGTCGACTGGCGATTTTGCAAATAAGAACGACCGCCGACGAAACCTCCGGACGGAGATGATGGCGTCTGCTGTTGCTGATGGTATCGAGCGGGTACTTTCTTCAAGGATGGCGACGATGCAGAGACCGGAGCAGTGCTGCTGGATGCATGATACGCGCCCGTGGTTGATGCCATGCCGCCGCCAACGGCTGCCGACCGCCCAGATGGCGACCTGAGACTCGGCGTGGACCCTGCTATGCCCGCTTGTGGGGAGTCCTTTAATGAGGCGTTTGGAGAGGATCCGACGTATGAGTAGCGCGATGGCCTGCTGTTTTGTTCGTATAAAGCTGATGTAGTCGACGTGCCTCTGGTGAATTGCGGCGACGGACGTAATTCTGAGGACATAGAACCTGGCTGGCCTGCCGGCCTAAACCTCTCACGGACGCGAGATGTTGGGCCTGCTGAGTCTGACATTTGTCTGTTAATTATAAAGCTATCGATCTGTCATGAGCAAGTATTGAAGCTGTCGTTGGCGTGAAATATATGTCGCATGTCGACTCAAGATGACGAACGCGCTTCCGGGCGGTCTTGCTACTATTGCGCTTACGGCACAACCACGAATACGTCGAGTGCACCAAAATTGAACTTTCCTCCGGACTTTAGAAGTCATCGCGAGTTTTCTTCAGGATTTGGTCTAATCCAATCATATTCATCAACAACCATCTATCGACACGCAGACCGGCCATCGTACTAAGCAATGTCCAACTTGCCACCTGGCTGGAATGGTCCTCCTCCAGGGTCACTTCCCCCGCCACCCCCTCCTCCTGGCGAGGGCAACTCCCTACCACCACCACCTCCACCTCCACCATCCTCGATCCCTCCGCCACCACCACCACCATCATCCTCTGCACCACCGCCCCCTCCTCCACCTTCCACACCATCTGCATTCCGTGCGCCAATGGACCCGGCGCTCCCGAAGCTGAACGAGCGGAAGCGCAAGTGGCATCAGCTTCAAAAGCAAAAGTTCGGCGAAAAGCGCGCGACCACGTCGTTCGTACAGGTCCAGAAATCCGACATGCCGCCTGAACATCTACGCAAGATCATGCATGATCACGGCGACATGTCATCGAAGAAGTTTGCGGCGGATAAGCGTGCGTATCTTGGTGCGCTGAAGTACATGCCTCATGCAGTTATCAAGTTGCTGGAAAACATGCCGCAGCCATGGGAGCAGGTGCGAGAGGTGAAGGTGCTGTATCACATTACCGGTGCTATCACGTTTGTGAACGAGGTTCCGCGAGTCATTGAGCCGGTGTATACGGCGCAGTGGGCGACCATGTGGATCATGATGCGACGCGAGAAACGAGATCGACGACATTTCAAACGCATGCGATTCCCACCATTCGATGACGAAGAACCCCCGATCTCGTGGTCGGAAAATATTGAAGATGTCGAGCCGTTGGAATCAATTCAGATTGAATTAGACGAAGCAGAAGATGCGCCGGTGTACGAGTGGTTTTATGACCACAGACCACTGATTGATGAGAAGGTCCACGTACCTGGTCCGTCGTATCGAAAGTGGACATTGGATTTGCCGCAGATGGCAACATTGCATCGACTTGCGCATGCATTACTGTCCGATATCACGGATTCGAATTATTTTTATATGTTCGATAAGAAGTCATTCTTCACCGCGAAGGCTTTGAACGTAGCGATTCCAGGAGGTCCAAAGTTCGAGAAGTTGTACAAAGACGTTGATCCTAACGACGAAGATTTCGGTGAATTCAATGCGATCGATAGAATCATCTTTCGGGCTCCAATCAGAACCGAGTATCGTATCGCGTTCCCACATTTGTACAACTCGTTGCCGCGATCTGTTGAAATTGATTGGTATTGCGATCCACAGACGGTGTACGTGCGAACAGACGACCCAGATTTGCCCGCATACTATTTCAACTCGAGCCTTGCTCCGATCTCACTGCGAACTGTGCAGGTCGAAAGAGACCATCCACATGAGGAAGACGTGTTTGGAGATAACGAGGAAGATAAGGAATTCGAATTACCCGTCAATGTGCAGCCGTTCTTTGAAAACGAGGAACTGTATACCGAGAACACAGCCGGTGCGATAGCCTTGTGGTGGGCGCCGTATCCCTTCAATCGCCACAGTGGTCGAATGGTTCGTGCTCAAGATGTCGCGTTAATCAAGCATTGGTATCTCGAGCATCCTCCTGCAGGTTATCCTGTCAAAGTCCGTGTCTCGTACCAGAAGTTGCTCAAGTCGTACGTCTTGAACGCTTTACGGACCAAGAAGCCTAGCAATCAGCGCAAGCAATATTTGTTCCGCAATTTGAAGAACACGAAATTTTTCCAGCAGACGACCATCGATTGGGTGGAAGCTGGCCTGCAATTGTGCAGACAAGGTTTCAATATGTTGAACTTGCTCATCCACCGAAAAGGTCTTACATATCTGCATCTTGATTTCAATTTCAACTTGAAACCAACAAAAACGCTCACGACGAAGGAACGAAAGAGATCTCGATTTGGTAATGCGTTCCATCTCATGCGTGAAATTTTGCGTGTTACGAAGTTGCTAGTTGATGCGCAGGTTCAGTACCGTCTGGGCAACGTCGACGCGTTCCAACTTGCCGATGGTATCCACTACACGCTCAATCATCTCGGTCAGTTGACAGGTATCTACAGGTATAAGTACAAGGTTATGCATCAGATTCGAGCCTGCAAGGATCTCAAGCACGTTATCTACTACCGTTTCAATTCCGTTATTGGTAAAGGTTCTGGTGCTGGGTTCTGGCAGCCGTCATGGCGGGTCTGGCTATTTTTCTTGCGGGGTATCATTCCGCTACTAGAGCGCTGGCTGGGTAACCTTCTTGCCCGTCAGTTCGAAGGTCGTCACTCGAAGGGTGTAGCGAAGACAGTCACGAAGCAACGTGTCGAATCATACTATGATCTTGAACTGCGAGCATCGGTCATGCACGATATCCTCGACATGATTCCCGAGGGCCTCAAGCAGAACAAAGCCAAGACTATTTTGCAGCACTTGAGTGAGGCGTGGCGATGCTGGAAGGCTAATATTCCCTGGAAGGTCCCTGGTCTGCCCGCGCCTATCGAGGGCATCATTTTACGTTACGTTAAGGCTAAGGCTGATGGCTGGGTTTCTGTCGCGCATTACAATCGTGAGCGTATTCGCCGTGGTGCAACTGTAGACAAGACAGTCGCCAAAAAGAATCTTGGACGACTCACACGCCTTTGGTTGAAGGCGGAACAAGAGCGTCAGCATAATTTCTTGAAGGACGGTCCATATATTACGCCTGAAGAAGGTGTCGCCATGTTGACTACGACCGTGCATTGGCTCGAGAGCAGAAGATTTGCTCAGATTCCCTTCCCGCCGGTCAATTATAAGCATGATACAAAGTTGCTGGTATTGGCGCTTGAACGCTTGAAGGAAGCGTATTCGGTTAAAGGCAGGCTTAATCAGTCGCAGCGTGAGGAACTAGCATTGATTGAGCAGGCTTATGACAATCCACATGAATTTCTTAATCGCATCAAGACATTTTTGCTTACTCAGCGCGCGTTCAAGGAGGTCGGAATTGATATGATGGATCATTACAGTCATATTACACCGGTTATTGACATCGACCCGCTAGAGAAGATCACGGACGCGTATCTTGATCAGTATCTCTGGTATGAAGCTGACAAGAGACGTTTGTTCCCTAGCTGGATTAAGCCCAGCGACGCTGAAGTACCACCGCTACTCGTATACAAGTGGTGTCAGGGTATTAACAACTTGACGGATGTTTGGGATGTTAGTGAAGGCCAGTGCAACGTGATGATCGAGACGTCACTTAGCAAGTTGGCCGAGAAGACAGATCTGACAGTGTTGAACCGACTGTTAAGATTGATTGTGGATCCTAGCATTGCCGATTACATCACGTAAGTCTATTTGACTTCTGAGCTGTCATTTATTGGTAGATGCTAACTCGTAGGATAGGGCTAAGAACAACATCAACCTCACGTACAAGGACATGAATCACATCAATAATTATGGTATGCTCCGTGGTCTCCAGTTTTCGTCCTTCGTCTTCCAGTATTACGGTCTAGTTGTCGATCTTCTTTTTCTGGGCCTTCAACGTGCGTCAGACCTTGCGGGCCCTCCACAGATGCCAAACGAGTTCTTGCAGTTCAAAGACGTGGAGACTGAGACGAGACATCCTATTCGGTTGTATTCGCGGTATATTGACCGGGTGCACATCTTCTTCCGACTGTCGGCTGATGAAGCGCGTGAACTCATCCAGCGTTTCTTGACCGAACAACCTGATCCAAACTTCGAGAATGTCGTCGGCTACAATAATAAGAAGTGCTGGCCCCGTGACAGCCGCATGAGATTGATGCGTCACGACGTTAATCTGGGTCGCGCGGTATTCTGGGAACTGAAAAATAGATTACCGCGCTCAATCACGACGATCGAGTGGGAGGATACGTTTGCGTCCGTGTATAGTAGGGACAATCCAAACTTGTTGTTTTCGATGTGTGGATTTGAAGTTCGAATTTTGCCGAAGATCAGGTCAGAGGCGACAGAGATGGCAGTGAAGGATAGTGTCTGGAATTTGGTGAATGAGTCTACGAAAGAGAGAACGGCCTATGCATTCTTGCGCGTCACTGAGGATGACATCCAGAAGTTCAACAATCGCATTAGACAAATCCTAATGTCATCTGGCTCAACAACATTTACCAAGATTGCTAATAAGTGGAACACCGCTTTGATTGCGTTATTTACGTATTACCGGGAGGCGGCAATTTCTACAGAGCAGCTTCTTGATATACTAGTTAAGTGCGAGACGAAGATTCAGACTCGTGTCAAGATCGGACTTAACTCGAAGATGCCATCGCGTTTCCCACCTGCGGTGTTTTATACACCAAAGGAATTAGGTGGTCTTGGTATGCTCAGTGCCTCGCATATCCTGATTCCGACATCGGATCTCAGATGGTCGAAACAGACAGATACTGGTATTACGCATTTCCGAGCCGGTATGAGCCATGATGAGGATCAGCTTATTCCGAACATCTTCCGATATCTCACAACCTGGGAGTCGGAGTTCATTGATTCGCAGCGTGTGTGGGCGGAATATGCCTTGAAGCGACAGGAAGCCGGCCAACAGAATAGGCGGTTGACACTTGAAGATCTTGAGGATAGTTGGGATCGTGGTTTGCCTCGGATCAACACGTTGTTCCAGAAAGACCGGCATACTCTTGCTTACGATAAGGGCCACAGAGTGCGCACAGAGTTCAAGCAGTATTCGATAGCCAAGTCGAACCCGTTCTGGTGGACAAGTCAGCGCCATGACGGCAAGCTTTGGAACTTGAACGCATATAGAACTGATGTCATCCAGGCGCTAGGTGGTATTGAGACGATTCTTGAGCACACCCTCTTCAAGGCTACAGGTTTCCCAAGTTGGGAAGGTCTCTTCTGGGAGAAGGCGTCTGGTTTCGAGGACTCGATGAAATTTAAGAAGCTTACCATTGCACAGCGATCCGGTCTCAATCAGATTCCCAATCGTCGATTTACGCTTTGGTGGTCGCCAACAATCAATCGGGCGAACGTTTATGTCGGTTTCTTAGTGCAGCTTGATTTGACTGGTATCTTTTTGCACGGCAAGATTCCAACTCTGAAGATCTCACTGATTCAGATTTTCCGAGCGCATTTGTGGCAGAAGATCCATGAGAGTGTTGTCTTTGATTTATGCCAGGTTCTCGATCAAGAAATCGAAGTTTTACAGATCGAGAGCGTTCAGAAGGAAACCATTCATCCTCGAAAGTCTTACAAGATGAATTCGTCTTGCGCAGATATTCTACTATTCAGCTCCTACAGGTGGAGCGTGTCCAAGCCGTCGCTTCTCCATGACAGCAAGGACGACGTTGACGCTGCTACTGCGAACAAGTTCTGGATTGATGTTCAACTACGATACGGTGATTACGACTCGCACGATATCTCGCGATACACCCGTGCCAAGTTCTTGGATTATACTACGGACAGTACGAGTATTTATCCGTCGCCAACGGGTGTAATGGTCGGCATCGACCTGGCTTACAATATCTACGACGCGTATGGTAATTGGTTTCCCGGTCTGAAGCCACTGATGCAGCAGGCCTTGTCGAAGATCATGAAGTCGAATCCTGCTCTGTATGTTTTGCGTGAGCGTATTCGCAAGGGTCTGCAATTGTACTCTTCAGAGCCGCAGGAGGCGTATTTGAACTCGCAGAATTACAGTGAACTCTTTAGCAATCAGAGTAAGTGTCTTTGTTCTATTCTCGTGAAGCAGCGCTGACATACGTCTTAGTTCAATTCTTCGTCGACGACAGTAACGTCTATCGTGTGACCATCCATAAAACTTTCGAGGGTAACTTGACCACGAAGCCAATCAATGGTGCGATCTTCATCTTCAATCCTCGTACAGGGCAACTCTTCCTAAAGATCATTCACACCTCTGTGTGGGCTGGCCAGAAGCGTCTCGGTCAGTTGGCAAAGTGGAAGACTGCAGAAGAAGTTGCAGCGCTTATCAGATCTCTGCCTGTCGAAGAGCAGCCTAAGCAGTTGATTGTCACTCGCAAAGGTATTCTAGATCCGCTGGAAGTCCACTTGCTTGACTTCCCGAACATCTCAATTCGGCCATCAGAATTACAGCTCCCATTCCAGGCGGCCATGAAGATTGAGAAACTAGCCGATTTGATCTTGAAGGCAACTGAACCGCAGATGGTATTGTTTAACTTGTATGATGACTGGTTAAAGACTATCTCGTCATACACTGCATTCTCCCGTCTGATCTTGATTTTGCGTGCGCTGCACGTGAACATCGACAAGGCAAAGGTTATCCTGCGACCGGATAAGTCCGTTGTGACGCTGGATCACCATATCTGGCCGTCATTTACAGATGAAGAGTGGATTAAAGTTGAGGTTCAGCTCCGCGATCTTATTCTGAATGATTATGGCAAGAAGAATAACGTCAACGTTGCATCGCTTACTCAACACGAAATTCGGGATTTGATTCTCGGACAGGAAATCAAAGCTCCGTCGCAGCGTCGCCAGGAAATCGCGGAAATCGAAGCGCAACAAGAGGAGCAGTCGCAGCTCACTGCAGTCAAGACTAAGACTCAGAACGTACATGGTGACGAGATTTATGTTGTGACTACGAGTAATTACGAGCAGCAGACCTTCGCTTCCAAGACCGAGTGGCGTACACGGGCAATATCGACTGCCAATTTGCACCTTAGGGCGAAGAATATTTATGTTACGTCAGATGACATTAAGGACGATGATGACCAGTTCACCTATGTCATGCCGAAGAACGTTCTCAAGAAATTCATTCAAATTGCGGACTTGCGTGCTCAGGTCGCAGGTTTCTTGTACGGTGTGTCGCCACTTGACAATAAGCAGATTAAGGAAATCCGATGCATTGTAATGGTCCCTCAGCTTGGAAACAACCAGTCTGTGCAGTTGCCACACCACCTACCGGAGCACGAGTTTTTGTTGAAGGACCTAGAACCACTCGGTTGGATTCATACACAAGTCCAGGAGTTGACCGCCATGTCGCCCATTGATGTTACGACGCATGCGCGTATCATCAAGGAGCATCCTGAGGAATGGTATGACAGGACGGTTACAATGACAGTCTCCTTTACGCCGGGTTCAGTCTCGTTGGCCGCTTATACTTTGAAATCCGAGGGAATTGAATGGGGCGCACAAAACAAAGATCTTGTATCGACTACGCCACAGGGCTACTCTCCCACCTTTGGCATGAAGAGTCAGCTGCTGTTGACCGACAAAGTTATGGGCTTCTTCTTAGTACCGGTAAGTTATCCTCATGGTATATTTGTATAGGTGAGTCAAGGTCTAACGGAAGTAACAGGAAACTGGATTCTGGAATAATGCATTTGTTGGCGCTGGATGGAATCCGAATGCGAGATATGATTTGAAGCTAGACACGCCTCTGCCGTTCTATCATGAGATTCACAGACCGGTGCACTTTACTTCGTTTAATGGTGAGACTTTCAATGTTATTGAGATAATCTCGAATGATATACTGACTTCCTCTTTAGAAATGGAGAACGACGACATGGAGATTGAGAGGTCGGATGTGTTTGCGTAGTTGGATAACAAAGTTTGAATATTTTGATTTTGAGAATGGAAATTGTATGCTGGAAAAGAAAATGACGATATATTCATTCGTATCTATGTTCTCGAGTTTTTGATAGGTGTTGAAATGTATAATTATCTTGTTGAGTTCCTATCGTAGCATTCACATCGAATTGGCGCGATGTAATTTTAAAGGAGATTCATGGGGCTTCTACCAACCATTCCTTTTTGAACTAGTATAAAGTACACCTCGGTATGAGAGCTCAAGGTACGTTGAGCCCAGTTAAGCCGATGCCATTTTAAACCCAATTCATATCGGCTTAGCGAGACCATCGGAATAGTTGGTAGAAGCCCCATGAATCTCCTTTGTTAAGGATGCGGCTAGTGGAATTGGGACACTGGATGGGCATGTCTGGGTATTAGCAATTTGTCCTTGAAATAATCCAGGATGGCCAACGACAGCATGTCCGCCACCCATTATAATGAAACATGACTCTGATGTCACAGGGATGAATTGAGATGTAAAAGACAGGCCAAGACTACGAAGTTCATAATCACTGCTATTGAGGTTGTTGATAATGGCTCCTACTATCGTTAAGAGATGAGGAAATCTGCAGGCTGGGTGCACTATGGACTATCGTCCCGCAGGTAGATGTCAGTTTTGTCGCAGAGAAAATAAATACTTTGGATTGATTGAATCGCATCATAAATCACAAATATTTAGTGCGCTACACACCTATAGAGTATACTGTAGTACCCGGGAAACAATCGCCTCCGACCAGACAACGGAACGGTAGACAAGTGATGATTGGTGGTGAATAGATTGAAATGGGACGATGGTGAGATACAGCGGCTAACTGATGATGAGGAGTCTTGCTTGGTAAAAACTATCATGGCTGCTTCAACGCTAGAGAATCTAGTTTAACTTGAACGACATTACCGCATAAGTGACTGTGCGACAGCACAAAACGCAGCATCTAAAGTCAATATGAGCCGCTCTATGTGCGGCCAACATAGGCTTAGGGCACCATTATTCCCTTCCGAGAAGTCCGATTGCGGATCTAGAGTGGCGTAGTATAGCCTGAAGATCATTAACAACGTCAGCACGAATATTACAGGCGAATTATATATGTGCACGACATAGACTGTGATGGCGAGACCGACACGACCGATACAGGTTCCACGGGCAATTACGCCGCAGGCCACGAGTTGGGGTGTCGCAGCGCATAAGGGGAAGGCGCCGCTGGCATCTCGAATGCTGCGAAGCGGACAATGTCACTCGCTGTCTACTATCAATGTGAAAGACAAGGTATGCACTTCCATATAACAAGCAATGGATGTTTTTGTTAAGATCAGCTAGTTATCCGCCAGATACTTGTTCCGTGAAGCAGCGATAATCAACGGGAAGGACTACCCTTCTACAATGCATTTCCAAGTCTACGACCCAGCTACGCAAGCACAGATAGGCATATGCCCTGACCTGACATCGAGACAGGTTGATGAGGCGATTGCGGCTGCATATAACGCATTCAACTCGTTTCGACGAACAACGCCGTTCGAGAGGGCCAAGTTACTTAGAGAGTGGAGAGATCTCGTGATGGAGAGCCAGGAAGATTTGGCGACGATGATTACGCTCGAGAACGGCAAGCCGATCGCAGAGGCAAAAGGAGAGGTAGCATACGCTGCTAGTTTCATGGACTGGTTCGCTGGTGAGGCGCCGCGTGCTTATGGCGATGTAATTGCCCCATCGGTTGCCGGTAATCGCGCGATTGCGATTAAGCAGCCCGTAGGTGTTTGTGGAATTATCACGCCGTGGAATTTCCCAGCTGCAATGATCACACGGAAAGTGTCGGCCGCCATTGCGGCGGGGTGTACGGTTGTTATTAAGCCGGATTCCGAGACGCCGTTTACTGCGATAGCGTTGGCGAAGTTGGCCAAGATTGCGGGAATACCGGACGGTGTAGTAAACGTGATTACGACAAAGTCGTACTTAAAAGAAGTCGGAGAGAAATTGTGTACTGATGAGCGTATTAAGAAAGTCTCATTCACGGGATCGACTAACGTCGGTAAACTGTTAATGGGCCAATCGAGTTCGACGCTGAAGAAATTGTCGTTCGAGTTAGGCGGTAACGCACCGTTTATCGTGTTTCCAGATACGCCTGTCGCAGAGGCTGTAACTGCCGCTGTTAGTTGCAAATTTAGAGGGTCCGGACAGACATGTGTTTGCGCAAACCGGTTGTTTGTGCATGAGAGTATATATGACGAGTTCTGTGAATTGTTGGCAGAGAAGGTTAGTGGGTTTAAGATTGGGAACGGGCTGGAGGAGGGAGTAACTCTTGGTCCTTTGATCCACGATCGTGCCGTTGATAAAGTTGAGGCTCATGTTGATGATGCGGTCAAGCACGGTGGAAAGGTTTTAGTTGGTGGAAAACGGGCGACGGAAATTGGCAAGTACTTCTATTATCCGACAGTGATCAGGGATGCCAAGCCACGAATACGGATCATGAATGAGGAAACGTTTGGCCCGGTTGCTGCTGTCTTCAAGTTTACGAGCGAGGAGGAAGTCATTGCGCTTGCAAATAATGTCGAGGTTGGCCTTGCGAGCTATGTCATGACGAACGATATAAACCGCGCGTTCCGAGTCGCTGAACAGTTGGAGTATGGCATGGTCGGTGTCAACACAGGTATCATCAGTGACTGCGCAACACCGTTTGGCGGCGTCAAGTTCTCCGGGTTTGGAAGAGAGGGATCGAAGTATGGCATTGAAGGTACGTCGTTCGCGGCACTTTTGTGACTATAAGATTGCTAAGGTGATATAGAATATTTGAATATCAAATCCATCACATTCGGGAAGGTCGGTGCGCCATTTTAAGACGGCACAGCTGAATGCAAGTGGTGTGAAAAATGATTATCATTATAATTGCTACGACGCCAAACAAAGATAGTGAAAAATATACTCCAATTCTTTGAAAATATATGTACGAAAAATTCAAATATCGTGTAAGTCATGTCAAACTCAATCACGCCGTAATAAAAACACCTTTGTCTAACCGGCTTGCATCTTTAAATAATTTTCCTAGTATCCGAAGAAAACCGTATGAACAAACTAATCCTGATATCCTCTGTGCTCAAATAAATAATTGAGTTGATAAAATCTGCATATAAAACAATACCGATATGAGGAATACCCACATGTAGAGAAACCCGGAAGTAGATAACACCGCGCAAAAATGAATATGTACAAGAAATGAGACGCATTGCCGCTAATGTACCCCAATTCAAAAAGACGATGATAGCAAGAATAAAAATGACTACTCCGCTCGCTTCCGTCCGCCTACTTTGAGGCTCTTGACTCGCTTGAGCAATTTAGCGCCGTTCTCGTCTTTGGAAGATGGACTTGTTGGTGAAACGGCGTGACTAGTAAATGACACTGTACTACCGGGAGAAGACGCCTGGTGGAGCATTCCGGTAGATGTTGTCGTAACAGCTGGTGTTTTGCCTCCACTGCTTCTATCAGTTGGGCTATATTCTTCCAAAATGACCTCCCCAATCGAATCTTTCCTTCCGTCAGCACTGACACTTCTCGATCGACTGGGTGCATTGGCAGCTGCGACATTAATGGGCTGTAAATGCGACTGAGCATAGTCTCTCTCCTTCGTATTATTTATGCCGATAATCTTCTGAACTATGGACTTCTTTCGGGTCAATCCTGCACCAGTTGGTTCTAGCGTAGAACCACCTCCAAGTCTGCTGAAGTCAATCACATTAGCCTCATTATCTTTCTCCTTCATCCTCTGCTGCAGGATCGCAGCTCTGCTAGCCGGTGCACCCTCCAGAAATGTAGAAGAGCCCAGTCCGAGAGAGATAATTCCGTGTACAGGGTCGGCTTTCAAGACAGGGTCAAAGCGTAAGGCATCGCTACCATTCACACCGTCACCAGTGTGTCTCGGCGCGCCATTAGCCTTCGTGTTAGTAACCAAATGCCGAGGAGCACCGAGCGCGTTATTTTCAGAGTCAACGGGAAACGCAAGCATGGGGGCCTTTTTCTTGTTTGTATTTCGGTGGGGATTGCACGCATCGAACGGGCCGTCATGGTGGAAGCCTGTACCGAAGATACCAGTGACGTCAAGCTTGTCAATTTTATCGAGCGCGCCGTTTGGCTTCTTCGACGACGATGATGACTTTGAAGTAGGCGACGACGACTTCGCGTGGTGATGGTGTTCACGTTTAGGCGAAACTGTCGTCGACTTGCCTGTGTGGGATCGTGATTTGTGATGCGAGATTTCGTCGTGGTCGCGTCGCGACGATCTGTCACTCGACAAACTTGGTCCATTGTCCTGGACTTGGGGGGTGCTCATGGCGTGTCGATGACTATGTTTTGAATTGTAAGCAGCAGACGGTGGAGTGGCGAATGGATCTTCCTCCTTAGTCCCAGACGGTCGTCGTCGCTCGGGATGGTATCGCGACTGTAGAGCATTGTGTGCCCGATGCCTGGTGGGCAGAGGCGATTCGCGGGGCCGGTTATCGCGATCCAGGGGCATGTAGGCCTCGATGATCGCGTGCGAATCAAAGGCAGACGATTCTGAATTGCGCTGCTCCCTTACTAAACGTTGACTGTTAATTTCGAGCCGCTATGTATGGAGAATGAATAGGGGGACTCACAATCATCCGATACGTGGAGGTCAGCATGTAAATTCTGGCGACGATTAGACCGGGGAGGAGGTGGTGGAGGTGGTGGACGCATGGTATGCATAACATCTTCTTCCTTGACAGACAGATTGACGAATAAATCTGGAAGTGGGCTAAGGGGTGAAGTTAGCTGGTTCTTTGCGTATGGTGGATCACGCGGGGTAAACAAGGATTACAAACCGGATATTCTCATGGGACGAGTCTGAAGTCGATCTCCGCAAGAGGACGCTTTCACGGCTGGAATTTCCAGGACTCGAGTCGTCGAGGACGTCGAGAAATGGGTTCTTTGAATTGAAGGATGGCGCGCGGAAGGCGGCGGGGGGCGCGGAGTGGGACGGGCTCATCGGAAGCGGGGCAGGGTCGAATGGGTCCTTAGAGAGTGCGTGAGGTAATACCGCGGCGCGGAACGGATTGTTAGACGCGAAAGCCATGGCACCGGCGGACAGAGAGACAGTTTTGAGCAAATCGAGGAAGACAGCGGCAGCGAGTGCTGGCAAAGTGGGTAGGTGATGAAGACGGCTCGGCAGGAGGTTGTTAGATGAAGATACAGACAACGGAGACCGCAAGCGACACGAGCGCAGGGGTTGATCAATCTCTGTTACCCGGCGCGCGCGCAGTGAAACACTAATTCTGCGCGCCACGCGCCATATACGCGCAGGTTCCCAGTGCACGATTGTTGGTGCGGATGAGCCGTATACGCAACATAGCCGGCTGTGCCAAGTGGTGTCACCCTTAGAAGCACGTGAGCTGCGTGTGACTGCTATCCACGACAAAATTGAACTCGGTATAAAGCCCTAACATGTAAGCCCTATCTATTCCTTGTGCTTGTGTGTGCTTGGCGAGAACGCGAGCCACATGCTGAGCGCGCAAGCCGCCCGCGTGAGCGCTCAGTCAGAGTTGGTGCTGTGTGAACAGTTAGAACGCTCCTCTGCCAATACCATCGCATTCTGCACACTTCCCAGAGGACAGTCGTAGCCGCCATGTCTGTTGCCTCAACGGTATGTATTATTCTCTGTGATTGCATGATGTTGTTTGATCCGGCATCCGGGCGGACTGGCGTCCGCTTCTGGGTGGGCAGTGAGTAGTCCACGGGAACTCGTTTGGCTAATTTTTTTGTAGAACAAGTTCAGCTTACTAGGTACGTTCCGACGCCCGGATCTTGGCGATTTTTACGGCAATATGAAGGATTGGCTTAAAGAGAAGGAATAACGGTCAAAAAATTGGTGAATTGGAGGGCAAGCGCTCGCGAAAGTGGGATCCCAACGTGTGACCGTGTTACTGGATCTGAATGAAGCAGATCAAGAGCAATCCACTGTACATAGTGCCTGTATATTTCGCCGGAATGTTTTGAAATTACTTGCGAGCCATTAATTGATGTTTCCGAATGTGCATATCTAACGTCATTCTAGCTGACGACATAGAGGACCCAGATATAGCCCCATCCCAACCTCCCCCTGCCCCCAAGGAAGTCATCAAGCAGTCCACGTCATCCAAGAAGACTGACCAGCCACCCAAGGCCGCTCGTCCCGAGAATGCGCGCCCTAATCGTGGTCCACGCAATTTGAACGAGGAGGCCGCGCGCGACAAGAATGCCGGCCGTTTCGCCAACCGTTCGCGTCCTACAGATCCCGACGCTCCCCGAGGAGGCCGAGGTGGTCGGGGCCGTGGCCTTGGCCTTGGCCGTGGTGGTTCTCGAAGACAATTTGACCGTCACTCGGGTGCTCTCCCGTGAGTAACCAGTTTATTTGCGAATCGTGAAGCGATTGCTGACTGTGCCATAGTGACTCTGAAAAGCAAGTAGCGGAGTCATGGGGATCGCCAGCCACTGAGTGGAAAGATGAGCAGGCTTCTAAGGCTGACATTTCTCAGGAGTTTGTTGAGGTCAAGGCTGAGGATGTTGCTGACACCGGCACTACTACCAACGGGGCAGCCGAGGTTATTGCCGAGGATTCCGCTCCGGCGGCGACTGAGGCTGAGGAGGACCACTCGAAGACTTTGGAGGAGTACCTCGAGGAGCTCCACGTCAAGAGCGCTGAGCTCGGCCCCAAGTTACCTCTGCGCAAGCCCAACGAGGGTGAGGACCCAAGTGCGTGGGGCACAGTTGTGTCCAAGGAAGCCGAGGAGGAGGACAGCCCGTACATTACCGGCTTGAAGCCCAAGTCGAAGGAGACCAAGGCCAAAATCAAGAAAGAGAAGATTGTCGTTGAGATCGAGCCACGGTTCGCCGATCCTTCCGCCTCGCGACGTGGGCGTGGCGGTCCCCGAGGTGGTCGGGGCGGCGAGCGGGGCGGCGAGCGGGGAGGTCGCGGTGGTCGGGGAAGAGGTCGTGGAGGTCGTGGTGCTTCCACCACATCGGTTGCGGCGTCCGCGCCGGCTGTCAACCTCACCAACTTGTCCGACTTCCCGTCGTTGTCGTGATTTACTTGCTCGCGCTCATGCTACAGCTTCGCAGCTCACTGGCACCACAACCCACCCAACCACCCCCCTCGATCAACAGCACCTCACCTTTCATCAGGAAATAAAATTGGAGAAAAAAGGGATGGACGTACATTTTCAACGGCTGTTGAAAAATGGAAGCAAAAAGTTTATGTCTTAATGTTTGAACATGTAATCTCATGTTGTGTACGTTTATATTCTGGCACTTTGTAATTTTTTGTGATCCATAATGGCTTCTCTTTTTTTACTCCCTTCGATTATTTGTTTACAATTTATTTATACTGCTAGTGCGTCCCAAGTTGTTGTACGCTCATTAACTGAGTGACGTGGTAATGAGGCCTGACAATCATTCTAACCCGTGTATTCATTTCTGAGAGATATTCGATTACATATGCCATCAAAAAAAAATTCAACGACAATGTCCTACCATTTCACGTAACGAGGTATATCGCGAAATTCAAACTAACTCCAAATATGAAGCTTGTCCACACAAATATCTTGCCGTACAATCGCTTGTCGCGCACTCTATCCATCATCTGCACGGCAATCATGCCGAGCTGGGCAAGCTGCAGCGTGAACAACCACCCTTTCCACTTCCTCACCGCCACGCAGGCGACGAGTTCATGAACCAACGCGGACACAAAGAACGTTAACGCCATAGCGTGTGTTTTCGAGCGCGTGGCGTGGGACAACGGGCTGTAGACGTGTCGCCAGAGGAAATGATGGACAGGAATGTTCCACATCCGTGCAAGGTCAGACTGGTTGGCCGCGTTCCAAAAGTCTGCGTAGAATAACCTATCTCCGAACATTGTTATTTCTGCCGAAATGTTGAGGACAAGTTCCCAGATTATGACGAATGCGAGGCAGCAGGATGTTACGATTGGGCACATTAATTGCAGCGTCGTGGATAGGAGTATGCGAATTGTGGTCGCTCGGGAGTGAGGCTTGGATATGGCAGACTGGGCGTGGGAGATAACTGGCATTACATAGAATTCGACTTGGAGGTAGAAGATGACGATGGAGGTAATGAGGCCCAAGATGCGTTTGATGAGGACCGACCGCCGGATGCGCGGCACCCGGGGATATTCCAGTTCATAGCAAACTGACGGGACGAGGAGCCAGTCTATGGTGTTGGCGATGGTAAGATTCGCGGGGTATCTCACGTTGCCGAGTGGAGAGGTCAATTCAAATATAAGCTGTTCACGAAGATCGGACCGAGAATTAGAGGGAAGTTTCTGTAGTTGTTGATAAATTTCGCTCAGATAGCCGTTGTAGAAACAGTACGAATGGATTTTCATGAGATGCACGACTGTGTGCAGAATAAAGAAGATTGTGTGCGGCCATGGCCAGTCTATATATGTCAGCCACGACACCGACGAGATCAGGAATCCGATTTCAAAGGCTGATTGGAATATCTTGCCATATGGACTCTGCGAACATCAGCAACGTTCAAGCATATCCCAAACAAGATATACCACATACCCACAAACTCCCCCACTTGAAAACCGCTAATTGCCACCACAAACACGAAAATGTAATACTATTCAAGACGATCTCAGCGGCAGCTAACTCTTGCAGCCGTGTCATTGATAGCCGAACAATTTTTAGCTCTAACACCACATCTCCGTCGTTCCATCTCTTTATTAATGGCTGCATTACCATTGATACCATCATGAGCCAGAATCCGACGTAAAATCCCGAGAAATCGGTATACTTCGCCGACCTGGGTGGCCTTGGTTTGAATCCGTTTGATGTCTCGTTTCCGCAAGGCACAGGCTGTGTAATGCAAATGTCATCATCGTTGGAACTGAAAATAGACGGCCTGATTATATATTCAATTGTAGGGTATTTGTGCCTCCTTCGCGGCGGACTCGGATTTGGCTGTGGTGTGATTGTGGTTGAGTAACCCCATTCGAGCGGGGTAGCATCCACTGCGGGTATTATGTCCAGCATTTCGTGACGCAGTGTGGAAAATTACGTCAGATATAATGCCACATAAATTTTATGCGATGATGAGCTCGAAGCTCACACAGCCAAAAAGGGTTGTGGACGACGGTGGAGAATAGATATCAGGGAATGGTGTCAACGGTTGGATGGGCACCTATGCACGTAAACTGACAAATCAGAGACAAGACGAGAATTTAAAGTGCGAGTTGTAAGGAATTGATATTAATTTGTGCGTACGAATACGTACCGTCTTTCGGGATGCGAAATGTTCGTGTTCACTTTTCACCGCCGTTGAGCGTAGTATGAGAAGTAACTCATATGTAAATAAGCTTGACCAACTGAAGACGCTTTTTCCCAAATTATTACAGCACTCTGAGTAGCCTTCACAACTTGGCCGGACTAGATCTGCGCGATATAGTCGAGTGCAAACTATCGACGACGACCGCTAACCGCAACCGGCGTTTAAATCCTTGGTGAGGCACAATTATTTTAGACCAACACGTGTGAGCTGTGAACTGTCAGATATGGGTGGCGTGGGAGTGGGGGGTGGAGATAAGCATCAGATCCCATTCCGAAACGGAATTTGTTCTAAACATCAACAGCGATTTATTAGTAGTTGTGTGGAACGTTATCAAGTCTGGAACCAAATATTTAACGATAGCAAAATGTGTCTGAAGCGGTAAGCGGGCACTGAGCCATAGCTCAATAATTTGTCAGTGAAGCAGATTCCGAGTGTCCGCCCAGCTTCACGAATATATCCACCAAAGATAGATTTATATTTTCACGAATTTCATGTAGCTATTGATACGCTATTGATTGATCTCGACTTTATTGTACGGGAAGTCACTGTCCTTTGCAGTATAAAAACCGCCACATTGTCAATCTACAACACCATGCATCGCTCCCGTCCAAAGTGATTGTGATGCATCAGACTCTGAAAGCCATGCAGCAATCCCTTTAATCTCCGAATATATCACGGTGTATTTTTACCTGCTCGAGTTGGTTCTCCTGGTCTTCACCCTAACCCTATTTAAGTATATATAGAGCCGACGAGAGGAAGGATTTTGTCCTTCGGGACACATGGTCAATTTGAAACGATACAGAGAAGATTAGCATGGCCCCTGCATAAGGATGACACGCTTTGATAAAGAGAGTATGATGTTTTTTTGCGGGTTCGACTCTTGGGTCGAACAATTTATTTTATTTATTTTATTTTTTTATTCTATGTATTCAACCGATAGATGAGAGTGCAAAAATATAATAGTCAATATTATTCAAGTTGCGGGATCCAGTTTCATTATTGCACCTGAGTCGTCCTATTCTTGCTAACGGTTAGCCGTTTAGCCGTATGCAAAAGTGTGGACAAAATAACGTTAGATGCAAGCCTCGGACGTTGGTTGCTGGCGACCAGCCGCACAGAGTTTTTCGTGTACTTAATAATCAGTTCGCCGGAATATGCCCGTCGATCGGAGATGTTCTGGCAAAGAAAAGGCTGAGAAGGCAGGACGCGGTGATCGAGTCTCGTGCGGGGTACGTTGTGAACAAAGAAGATGACGTAGTAGCTCTACACCTTGTGTCACCGTCACCACGATCGTCGTAGAGAAAGAAAAACGGTAGAGAGATAGCCAAGTATGTTTCGTCTCCGCTTCTTCACGGCGCTGACGACAACGACAGACCTCGGGCTGGTCTGTTATTGAGCGTCTCCACATGTCGCGGGCATTGCCACCCCCCCTTTCCTCGTGCTGTTATCGTCAATATGGCCGCGTTGATCCGAATTCGCCGTCGGTGTAATTTAGCCCGGACCGCGTGCTGCCGCGTGCGTCGATGTTCGCACAGGTTAAGTTTTTGTTGCTGATGCTAATACTGTCGTTGTTTCTGATGCTGATGCTGATGCTGTTCCTTTTTGCTTTAGTGCCGGTGCCGGTGTCGGTGTCGGTGCCGGATATTCTCTTGATCGGCGCACTCGTCGAAGTGCTCTCTCCCCGCCACTTGCCTTCTGGCTACAAGTTACATATACATATATATATCGCGTCCTCACCTGTCCTGTTCAGTTCCTCTTCCCATCCTCCAGAGTTATTATCTACCTCTGTCCCACGTCCGCATACCATTGCCACCGCTCAACTATGATCGCTCGCGCATCCGTCATCCTCACGGCCATAGCCGCACTTGTCTCCGCGCAGACTGCGCCATCATGTGCTACCAGTTGTATCACGGACTCAATGTCCAGCTCCGACTGCCAATCCGCCAACATCCAGTGTCTCTGCACAAGGTATGTCTGCCATCTGCCCTTCACACTAATCTCCAACCGCTAGCTGACCGCCGCCCTCCAGCCAGAGCTACATCGACGCCGTCACGTCTTGCGTCCAGTCCAGCTGTGCGAGCTCTGACTTTGGCGCCGCCCTTTCATACGCTCAGAGTCTTTGTTCTGGTGCCGGTGTGACTCTCTCCATCAACACTGCCACTCTCTCCGCAGATGCTCAATCTACCGATGCTTCCTCTGACTCTGCATCTACCTCAACCGAGGTTTCGACTACCGCCTCCGACTCTGCCTCAGCTGCAGATTCGTCGAGTCCCTCTTCCGCGACTGATTCTTCGTCTGTCTCAACCGCGGCGGCGTCTTCGAGCAGCAGCACTTCTTCCGGAGCTGAGTCATCCTCCACCCTCGTGAGCTCGACCACCTCTGGCAGCGCCTCCTCGAGCTCGGCTGCGTCCACTACCACCAGCGCGGCCTCGACTTCCACAGGCGCTGCAGCTGCCAAATTCGATCCGATCTCGGTCTCGTTCGCGTGCATTGGTGCCGTGGTCGTCAGCTTCATCGCCGGCCTCGCCTCCTTCGGCTTCTAAATGTTCCATACTTGATTTACGATCCTCATCAATCCTCCTCATCTGTTGAGCGCCGGATGATGCTATCGAAAAAAAATTATCTACTCTTTGGTGGGCGATCTTGACAGATTTTGGGTGTATTCACTAGTTTTTTGTGGCATTAATTTTGCGGGGCGTGTGATGAATACTACCGGAGAATTTCCTGTGTAAGATAAAAATAGGTTTTAGTGTAAAAACCAACAAAAAAAATTATCGGTTTCCTCTATCTTCCTTGTCCTCAGCTTGGTTTCTATTAACTATTCTGAATTATTTCTCATTACCCCGCCTTGTGATCGGCAATCGTCAAGTGGGGATTGCTTAGTATACTTGCCGAGGTTCCCACCATTTCCAGGTTAGATTGCTTTTCTGTTTGAACGCTTGCTGTCGAACGGTAACACCCTAACCCAATGACCGACCATGAAAATGAATGTCGCATCGCGCATTAGGGGCAGAGTTTTGCGAACGGGAAACGGTCAAGGTTGCAAGATAACTGATCATTATCTGCATCTTACTCTCATTATGTCGTGCTGCTCGTATTGTAATATACTCTACCGACAGTATCCTTGCATCCTTAATACAGTCTATTCAATGCCTAATATACATGTCTACAATACAACCGACAATCAAAAGTGAAACACCGGTTAGATCTGCAACGCAGCCATTTCGAGGGTAACCCACGTGTGATATAACCGACGATCGGACTAACGCTTATCATCTGGGGTCCCCACTATCTTGAGACCCCCAGGATCACCTGCGTAGGCCAGCCAGTACTTTGTCGGATGCCACTCGAGCGCCGGAACATGAAAAGCTGTGCTTCGGGGTACGCTGTACACATATTCGCCACTCTCGACATGCACCTACACGCCCATCAGCAATCCAATCTCGACAGATCCTGTCACAACCCAAAAACAAAAAAAGCTTACAATCTCTATCGGTTCGACACCCTCGACCGAAATAGCCATATACGCCCCATCAAACGATATCGAAATACATTTAACCGCCTGGGCGTATTTGGCAAAAGTGCGAACGCAAACAAGTTCCTGTACATCCCAGACACTCACGAGCGAATCGTTAGATCCAAGCGCCATGTACCTACCACACGGATCAAACTCAAGACACGTAATCGAAGTACGATGAGCGTTCAAGCTGACGAGCGGATCCTTCCCAATTTCGCCGGTAGAAGGGTCGAATGAGTGGAGTTTTACGACACCCGTGCTGTATCCTATCGCGAGAACATCCCCGGAAAACGTGACTATCGCACGTGTGATATCGCCGTCCTGCGGTCGCGAGTCCGTGAACACGCCAGCGCCGGCGACCTGCAGCGTTACGGCATCCAAAACTAGGAGCTTCCGCCCACGCTGCCCAGACACGACAAGCCACCGGCCGTCAGGCGTGAACCTCACAAACACAGGCTCGATCCCGACCGTGCCGGACCGGAAAATCTGCAACGTCCGGTTCAGCCTCGCGTCCCATAACCTTACTGTCACGTCCGCGGCCGAACACGACACGAGCCGGTCAGAAAAAGTCGGGTCCCACGCCACGCAATCGATCATGCCCGTGTGGCCCTTTAATTCTGTCGAGTACCGCGAATCCGCGCGCTCGGGATTCCATATTCGTATGATATGAGTGCCGTGGATCGGAGACGAGACCGCCGCGATGCGATTACCCAGTGCGTTCCATGCAATCGTCCGGAGTGTCGAAGATGATGATACGCCCCGTGGCGTCACCGGGCCGTGTTGCTCCCGGTATTCTCGAGTCCGTTGGGTTCGGAAGAACGTACTCGCTTGGTCGCGTGCCAGAGAAGGGTGGGTTAGAATGGTGGATTGATATTGCATGGCTAGTGATCGCGCTGCAAGGATTTGCCAGTTTGGCAGGAGTGACGATCGCCGAGCTGCGAGCCGCACAGGGCGACCGGTCGACCAACCTTCACAAGCATCGCGTCGACGATTTGAGCGTTCGTTTTATTGCATTCGTATTCTCACATTGCTACTACCAATCTTGACATCACGTCTTTGCAATCATTAAATTTACCGATACCATTTACCGACAACATAAGAAAGTGGGAGTTTAAGACCACGCAAAAATATACACAAAAGAAAGATATTCATACCGTAAACAACATCTGTACTCAAAAAAAAGCCATAAATAACCCAATTTTAGAAAAAAGAACCGAAAGAAATTCTATAACTCTGGTCGTGATGTAGATACTATCATACAGCCCACAAAGGGATTATTTCTACGTTCTCCCTCGGCAACAGCTTTTAAGTCTGCTTCTCCTTCAACTTCTTCTGGAACTCCGCGACGAGATCCTTCTGCAACTGTGGCGGCGCCTGCGCATAATGCTTAAACTCCAAAGTAAATTCTCCCTTGCCCTGAGTGTTGGCACGCAGAATCGTGGCAAAGCCGAACATCTGGTTTAACGAGCACTCCGCATGCAGCGTGAACTCATCCGAGCCCACATCGGTGTCCGTGATCGTTGCGTTGCGTTTGTTCATCAGACCGATGATGCTACCCTGGAATTCGAGAGGAGCGGTAATAGCGACGTCCATGATCGGTTCTAAAACGATAGGACGGGCGCGCATGAAAGCCTCCCGGAAACCCCAGTATCCGGCTGTGCGGAAAGAGAGTTCGGACGAATCGACGACGTGGATGGCACCGTCGTTCACGAGCATGCGTGCACCGAGCACTTTATGGCCGATAAGCGGACCCTTCTCGCAAGCCTCCTCGAAACCCTGTTCCGTATTAGCGCATCAATCTAGTCGCCCATACTGACAGATAAACTTGCCTTTTGAACTGCAGCTAAGTACTTCTCCGGTATCTTACCACCCACAATCTCACTCTCGAAAACATTCTCCGCATCCGCAGGCGACAAAATACCCATAACCTTAGCGTATTGACCCGCACCACCGCTCTGTCGCTTATGCGTGTAATCAAAGGTGACTTCGTCAACAATAGCCTCACGGTAGGCGACCTGCGGCATGCCAGTAACGCAGTCGACGTTGTATTCCCTGCGCATGCGCTCGACGTAAATTTCAAGATGTAATTCTCCCATGCCCGAAATCACTGTTTCTTTGCTCTCGGAATCGAAATGGACACGGAAAGTTGGATCTTCCTTCTGAAATCTGTTGATCGCCTTAGAGAAATTACCATTATCTCGCGACTTGGGCGCAATCGAAAGCGAAATGACAGGCTCGGGAACGAACATCGAAGTCATGGCATATGAAAGCTCGCCATCGGTAAAAGTATCGCCAGATGAGCAGTCGACGCCGAAAGTCGCGCAGATCTCACCAGAGTGGACTTCAGTGACGTCCTCCATCTCGTTCGAGTGCATGCGGACCAGTCGCGCGAGCTTTGTGCGTTTGCCGGTGCGGGTGTTGACGATGTTCATGCCCTTCTTAATCATCCCTTGGTACACACGGACATACGTGAGCTGGCCGAACTTGCCTTCCTCGAGCTTGAACGCGAGGCCGACGAAGGGGAGATTGCTGTATGGCGGGAGATTGACAGGAGCTTCGTTCTTCGATAAATCGAGAGCGATGTTGGAGACCTCGGACGGATTGGGCAAGTAATCACAGACAGCATCGAGTACAGGCTGGACGGACTTATTGGCCAGAGCAGAACCCATGAGGACAGGAGTGAACTTGCGAGAAATTGTAGCACGACGGATGGCAGCAACGATTTGTTCTGGAGTTGGGACCTCTTCGTTCAAATATATCTCGGCAATCTCATCGTCAACATCGGCAAGGGTCTCAATCAGAACGCTGCGCTTCTCTTCGACAATGTCTTGGAGCTCCTCCGGAACGGCTTTCTCGACAATAATCTCACCGCGACCACCCTCATGGTAGAGGGCCTTACGGTTAATGATGTCGACCACACCGTCCAGGTTTTCTTCTCTGCCGATCGGAACCTGGACGGCCGCGGCCGCAATCTTCAACTTCTGATTGACCTGCTCAATCGCACGCCACGGATTGGCGCCCATTCGGTCCATCTTGTTGATGAAGGTGATACGAGGAACATTATATCGTCTCATCTGTCTGTCCACCGTAATAGTCTGACTTTGCACGCCAGATACCGCGCAAACAACAAGCACCGCACCATCCAAAACTCGTAAGGCGCGCTCGACCTCGATCGTGAAATCGATATGGCCGGGCGTATCGATCAGGTTGAAATGATACTTCTTTGTGTCGCCATTCTCGACTTTGTCCCAGTCACAGTAAGTAGCTGCGGACTGGATAGTAATACCCTTCTCACGCTCGAGATCCATAGAGTCCATCTTCGCGCCGACATTGTCCTTGCCTCGAACTTCGTGAATGGCCTTAATACGACCAGTATAGTACAACACACGCTCAGTAAACGTTGTCTTTCCGGAGTCAATGTGCGCGCTAATACCAATATTGCGCATAAGCGACAGTCGCTGCGAGTCCTCTGGTGCGAGTTTTGCGAGAATATCTTCTTGCGACTGCAACTCCGTGTCCAGCTCTGTCTCGTCGGACTCGGCCTCCGCCGCAGCAGAGGACTGTAACCGTGCGAATTGCTTCGAGAAATTGGTCCGTGCCGGGACGCGCGCGAAAAGCGGCCTACTGGCACGAACGCAGGCCGGCGCAAACACAGTATGCACAACACCTCCGACGAGCGTGCGCAGCGGGCTCATCTTCGATCGTCTAGTACCTAATTATCGTTCGACTGTCACACAACGATCAGAATTCGCTATCTTCGTGTATATACACCCTCGACCCGCTTCTAGAAGGGCGGCGTTCGTCGTTGTCGCGGTGGAGATAATGTCGACGATTCTCAGCGGCAAGAAAAAATCGGCATCGTCCAAGCTCAAAATGCGCCCTCGTCGGCGGCGTCGGTCCCGTTACGGAATAGCGCTAGCCAATGACACGCCTCAGACTAGTTTCAGGGGGTCCGTCGTACCCTAGACCGGAATTGTAACATATCTTTGGATTTAGTAGGGAGCTTGTAATTTCCTCATAAGGCTTATTATGATGAATGCAATGTATTTGTGCAAATGAAACAGCAATTCACTGTAATAAATTCTACTCATTCGTGTTTGTTGAATCTGAATGTAGATGGACGATGCCATGTAGACGCAAAAATATGCGAAAGCAATATAAGATATCAACCAGACTGCAGGCAACTACCAAATCTCAAATGACACAAGGGTTTTCTTCGTGGACGGGTTTTCCATGTCATCTAGGTTTAACCTCAGTCTGTTTCAGCTTCAGACGACCTAGTTCACCGTTTCGATACCATCTAGTCGACAAGGATTACTATATATTTTGCTCGATTGGCAGTTGATTCGTCAGAGCGAGAACAGAGAACAATTGGATTAAGTCCGATGCACGATAAGTGGAGGCTTAAAACAAATCGAAGCCAAATATAATCATTATTTACAAAGAGCGGAGTCGTCCACGTAAATCTCAAACAACTCATCACAAAATAATCGCAGACCCCACCCAGCTAATATATGAGATAGGACCGTATTACCTATTAACAAACCCTTAAAATTCCGAAACAAAGCAATACTCCAGTTCCTCTGTTTACCTTCTCTTTCGACCGACAATCACATCCGTACATAAACGCACTTACAAATTACATCATAGTAATGACACTGCCTACAACCAAATTATGGCTGGGGATTGTACCGGCTGTCTTGCAGATAGCTAGTCAAGGAGAAATCAATCGCAATCCCTATATCAGATGGGGTCCACGGTCTCGGAGAACCAGAGTTCACAGTTTCATCACTCCTAGTAGGAGGACTGACACTACAAACACCACAAATACCGATATTCGGCCCGATGATATCCTGACCATTCACTCCGGTTGCTCCCATTCCAGCGGCTACTTGCTGTTGCATGCGACGTTGTTCTTCCTCTTGCTGTCGTCGCTGCTGTTGTTGTTGTTGTTGTTGTTGTTGTTGTTGTTGTTGTTGTTGTTGTTGTTGTTGTTGTTGTTGTTGTTGTTGTTGTTGTTGTTGTTGTTGTTGTTGTTGT
>JAJLTN010000555.1:0-11846 GCA_030568215.1 Lipomyces kockii | reverse complement strand
GACTGGCAAATGCAGCCAATCAACAAAACCAAACTCATTTTCCAGCATTGGATGCTGATTGCGAATTAAACTTGCATATCTCTGAAGGTCCGTTGTTTTCGGCCACGCTATCCTCGCCTCTGGGACGGCAGTTTTGAGGACCTTCAGAAGTAAATCGAGACCATGTTGAAGGTACCTTGAGCAAACAGACGGCACAATGCCAAACACCTCCTGCAGGGTTAGCTGCGTCATCGACGAGTTCAAAAAGTGAAGCACCAGGCCCAATGCCCCATCCGCATCAAGAGATCGTTGATGCGGACGAGCTTCGCTATGGGCGGAGACGTCGTCGCGCGCAACCGGTGCCTTTTCCCAGGCGTCGCGGAAACCGCAGTCCAACACGTAGTCAAACGTGGTTGGACCGAGTCCGGTCGTCAAGATGAAGGCCTTTTCGTCACGGGAAGCACATATAATCTGCCACGGACTCTTTTTCGGAGAAAGGAGAACAGGGCGCGTAAGGTAAAAGCGGTTCCGTCTAACGTTTGCTGTTCCTAGCGCTACGAGAGTAATTGCAATCACAACCGCGTCGTCAATCGCGTCGTCCTCCTCTTCGCGGCGTCTTCGGAGTCTTCGGCGAGTGTGGACAGGCATTTCTTAAGGGAGGGTGGAGCAATAAATCAGAGAAACAGAGAACAGAGGCGCGACGCGTCGAGCCTGGAGCAAGAACTGAATATCACGTGCGTGGTTTGCGGGTGTAGTTTGCGAGTGTGCGACTCTGGCCCCATTTTTGCGAGTCTGGTCCGCCTTGCCAAAAATCTGGTCATTACGTAAGCACGTATTATTTGCGAATGTACATACGAGTTTGGTCGCGCCAAAATGTCTACGGGAAGTCACCCAATATCGTGTTACACTAAGCTACATCTCGCGAGACCAAAAGTTCAATTGCGACACGGCGAATGACATCTAGCGGATGGAGGATGCGGATATGACCAAATTAGGCAGATATCCATAACCGCAACAGCCCTGGATAACTGGTTAACTATGAATCAGCAAGTTATTTGGTGGCTCCGGCACGATCTTATATCCAAGAGAATCTGACGCCCGCGCCGAAAAAGTACTTGTGAATTGCAATCATGCAGAGTTGGATGTTTGCGAACCGGAAGTGTTGGCACCTGTACCTTCAACTCCTGGTCCAGAATCTAGAAAAACGTCTCGTTAGTCAGCGACGCCCTGTGAGCTCGAGCAGTAATAATTTACTATTCGGCCTTATTAGAGCCCGAATCCTTTACCCTGATGAGGATCACGCGGCAACTAGCGTTTGTTACGTTTGGCCATGGGCTTGAGGCGTAAGGCATTGTCAGATCAATCATCTGATATCGATTGCAACGTCAATATTAGTGATTTGGTGCTACAGGAATCAATTTATATACAGTAACTTAGCTATGAGATATTATCGCCATATACGCAGAAAAATACATACTTAATCTGCCATTCCAATTGCTCTGCGTAAGACAGTCCTCAACCTAGCTGCTGAAGTTGTCAATGGAATTCCGTTGCCATTGCAATAACGGTTGAGCACTTCTTTGGGGAGATTATCTGACATCTTTTGTTCCCATGGAGTCTGACAAGGCTTTGACGAACGTGGCGATACGATACGATATTCACCATCAATATCGTATATCGTATCGCCTGGAATTCCTCTCGCGATATCGTGTCCAGCCCTATCCACCTTGGTTCTATAAGATGCAGTTGGAGACGACTGCTCAGTTGACCCTAATAATCTTCCTGGCTGTGCTAAGTCAAAATTAACAAGCAGCTGCGATCATGCAGTCTACTGTTCCTATCCCAGTAAGCGTTTTACTCGTCATCCTAGCAACTGAAAAAAGAGAATATTGTGACAAAAAATATGAAACTAATTGCAGCACCTACGATTCCAGCGTGGTCTCCCACCGCAGTACTAAGTAGGCCCAAAGAAGCTTAACTGGTGTTGATCGGACGGGGAACTGTGTTTTCTTCTTGGTATGGCCGCAACTGATGAAGATCTCTAAATCGGACATACATGTAGCAACTAACTTAAACTGAGCCGCTGACTAAGCAGTGACGTCTTATCTTACGTTGATAATAAATTATGTTTTCCTTCGGGAAGGGCTGTGATTTGTAGTTTGGGGACTTACAGTCTCAGGATTTCCCGTTTATTCGTAACTAATAATATTCGGAGTGTCGAATGCGAATAACGAATATTAGTAGTGATTCTGCCCCGACGATAGAGTTGTCAATCCAGCTAATCATGACGTTTGTACCAATATTTCTAAAACCCATTCAGATTAATTCAATATCATATCTTACAACGACATATCAGACAGCCATTGTGAGATCTCTGCCGTAACAATTATTGGTATTATCCTACAGTTCAAACAACAACCGTACATATAACAAAGACAGACTAACACCCAAGATATTACAATCCAATTACAAACGGAGATAAGAATCGCACCTGCC
The DNA here is from genome assembly GCA_030568215.1 of Lipomyces kockii. Lineage (NCBI taxonomy): Eukaryota > Fungi > Ascomycota > Lipomycetes > Lipomycetales > Lipomycetaceae > Lipomyces > Lipomyces kockii. The sequence continues at coordinate 9,371 of JAJLTN010000555.1, read as the reverse complement.
ATTAATCATGTGATATGCAGTTATGCGAAAAACTTACACATTTACCAGTCCGACGTATTAATGGGGCCGCTATGCTTGTACGTATCGACCAAGTTTGGTTCATTAATTATCTGGAAAAGCTCATCTTCCGATATGAGTGGATCCGGAAGCATCGATATGTGCTGCAGAATCGCCCGGTCGAGCTCGGAGAGCATCGGGTATGTCTGACCAACTTGCGGTTGTTGTAGCGGCGATTGGCCCTCCTGCGATTTCTCATATAGCACCGAAGAGTCGAGATTCAATGAGGGACTATAGCCCGCAGTGCTGCTTGTAGTGCTATAGTTATCGCCCTCGCTGCTGCCGCTGGAACTGTCCATGGCGGGAATGTAGGACCAATCCAGTTGTAGTACGTCGGTTGCACTGCCGGACGGAGGTACTCCTGCGTCTGGATCCGATGGCATGATCGCACTGTTCGACGACTTTGTTTGTCTAAACTGCGGCTCTGCATTCACGACAGCCGCCGGTGCCATACTTTGCATTGTCTTACTTTTTTTGACATCACGCAAGAACAAATCGGCAGACCGATGCTGATCAAAGACAATCCGGGCGGCCTGCTTAATTTGCCCGAGGACATGGTGTGCTGTGCTCCAGTTCTCGCTCATTGCCCGTAATGCACCGATGCCTAACTTTATGCGCTCCTTCGCCATCGACCTTTGCTTTTCCGCAGACGGACCATAGAAAACCCAAACGCATGCTGTCAAGTGCACTAGAAGCGAAAGAGTAACAGAGCACGTAAAGAATGGCGATCTCCGGTTGACGGTGCCAGGAGAGAGGGATATTAACCGAGACAAAGTATCAGCCGAAGCCATACACTTGAGAGTATGAACACCCAACGAATTACTATCCAGTGGTCCAGACGCGAAATTCTGCTTGTCCTTTGCTAAGGCATTTGCTCGGAAAGAAATTAACAAGGAACGAGGAGTGACGCAATACGATTCGTACTCCTCATATTCATTCGGAGCCATCGCAAGTCGGGAAAGGGGCTTGTGCACAACTATAAGGCCATTGTTGATGATAATGAAAGCATGCATCATCAGTTCATCGACTTCCTGGGAACCACCGCTGTCATTGAGACCTAGATGCTCAAAACGATCTTGCCGGTCAGATACCGGTCTGAGAAGAGTCTTCTTTGCTTGTGGAATGTGTAATAGCCAGACAGATGTACTGGTGTCTGCTAACTCGGCGGCTTCGGTATTATTCGTTTGGTTGCTCAGCGCCAGAGTGACCATTACCATGCCCATAATCCTTATAGCATCGATTAGATAACTGAATGACGAGAATTTGGGCGGTCTGTCCGCGAATACGCGATCGTCGAATTCCTGCAGGGTATGAGGATCTGGAATATTCTAAATCTCTGTGAGCTGAATTGATTTGTGCAATACATAACTGCTACATACGCCGATGTTGTACTCTTCATCTTCACAGGGCAAGTCCATCGTAGGTACCACACTCATCAATTTGGAAGGCGGCCGTCGATGTAACGCATTCATCCATCCATCCATAGCAAATAGCATCCAAAATGTTCGCCGCAACGACTCTTTTAAAACAACAAGGAAAACAGGTTCACGTTTGGAAAATGACTTGTCGAGAAAATTGTCCATAAAGGCAATATCGTGCATGTTGAGAAACAATGCCATGTCGACAGCGTGATCTTTCACGGCCATAGACTTGTCTTGCTCGTTCTCGCCGTGAATCACGATTGCGTAGAGTAAAAGCGCCATGACCGATATAGGTGATGGAGGGATAATGAACTGACACTGATGATTCGGACCGGTAATAGTGACTGGATCGCCAAATATGACTTTCTCAACTGCATGCTTGTACAGCTCACGATTCCCGTTCCTGACGTAAAGTGATCCAACGTAGTGGATCACGGGGACGAGCAGGTTGTGGATAAGGTCCGCTGTTTCTACGTCGTATGAGCTCGACAGCAACTGACTGTAAAAAGCACTTGGGATCATGATAGGGTGAGAATTGTGGAAGTAGTAATAGAAGAGGTCAACTAACGACGGAAGTGGATTCATCTGCCCCGACGATGATAAAGGTGACAAGTTGCTAGAGCCTGCCTGTGACTGGCTCGAGCTGTATGAATCGACCGACAATCCATCCTCGCTTTCTATCCGTCTTTTTACTGCCCCGGCAATAGCAGATCCAGAGGCGTTCAGATTACCGGAGTCACGGTTTGAGGTACCTTTCCATCCACGGCGAGACTTGACATACACGCACTCGCGATTGTTCTCGCAACAACGTTGGCAGACGGGAATTCCGGCATCGCACTTGAGATGGCGTGAGCGACAGGCAAGGCATGCGGCCGACACAGGAGCAGTCGTAGCGGGCGCTAGAGAAGTGTCGAGTTGAGGGTCGAACGGCAGCGATGACGAAGTCTCAGTCATCGTGGGACGTATGGCAGGCACAGCAGGTGAGATAACCAATACTCGGACACCTAAACTGTACAAAAACTTCTTACACACGGCTCGGGCCCACGCATGAATTCGATCTAGTAAAATTGGACTGAGGCACCACTTAAATTCAGCATCAACATCCTTCCTTATGTACAGCTACGCCAGCCACCAACGCGGCGCCCTCGCCTCTCTATCACTGCACTCCACGAATACGAACCAAACATCAAAGACTGTGTACAGCACTACCTATCAGCAGCTGGATGTTACTAAATGTTTATTGTAAATAACAACTTTGGAGGCCGGCAGTATAGCGCTAGCAAGACGGTTTTCGTGCGCACTATAGCTTAATTGATCATCTCATACGTCATATGCTCGTATTCAGACATGCACTTCTCCGAAAGCGGTTTAGCTTGTGTTTATCCAAGACAAACTTCTGCATACACAACTTACAACGCAGTTCTCTGATTATTAATGATCAAACCATTATGCTGGCCAATCTATCGTAAATAAACTTTCTCGTGAGCTAGACATAATCTCTGAGTTATTATAACATTGACTACAGACTCAGCTGCTTTTCTCATATTATTGGATGAAAATGGACCAGCATTTGTTTTCGATTTTCAATATGATACGGTCTAACGTAACCTCATTCCACAGAGTTATACAAAATTTTTGTCTCTAAGAACAAAATACAAATGCAATATATACAACTAACGCTTTCCCTTTGACTTCTTTTGCTTTTCTATATGCGCTCGCAAGACTTTTTGCTTATCCCGCAAACTCTTCTTATTCTTTCCTTGCACGTCTCGTTTGTGGATCATCATAATAAAGTTCTTTTTTCTCGCCTTCTCCTTATTAGTAGTACTGTGCGGCTGGTTATCGTTCTTACTCTTCTTCGAACCAAATTGGCGATCTTCACGGCCCTCCATAACAGCAGCCATGCGCTCCATTTTATTCGCCTTTCCGGTCTTGGGCCCAAGAAGTGATGTTGCATCAACTGTATCCTCGTGTTGCGTAGCGGCACCGGCCTTTCCTCCGTGTAGAAATTTATCCAGGCCCGCCTTCGTTCGTAGCTCCTCCAACTTCTGGAAATCAGCGGGAGTAAGAATCTTCGTCGCCATAAGCGTCTGCACCGCATCTTCCGTCTTCGCACGCTTAGCCTCTGGTTGCTTCTCTTCCGCGTCTTCTTCTTTGTCACTATCGTCGTCCCCAGTGTCAGTATTGTGGTCATCTTGAATGCCAGCCTCATCATCGGACACATTATACTCCATGTCGCTCTCCACATCGATCCAGCCTCCCTCACTCGCTTCCGAATCAGAAATGTCAACGTTCCAAGCGTCGTCATCGTCTTCAGCTTCCTTAGTTGCAGCATCCTCTTCATCGTCCTTATCTAGACCCTGCTCCTTTCGCCATTGCTCCAACAACTCCAAGCCAGGAATGCCCTCAACTATGTTTTCAACTCCGTACTGAAGCTTCTTCGCCTGACCAGCTGCAGCGGTAGCACTCATCTCCATAGACGCCATCTTGCCCCGATCTTTCCTTGATAACATTTCAGGCGCAACTTCACGGTATAAACCAATCAAACTGCGCGCAGCCATCATCACGGACTTGGACTTCGACCCTTTATACGCAGTCAAATCTTGCAACAAATCAGCTTCAATAGCGAGTGGATTTCGAGTCAAGATTTCGCGGATAGTATTGAGTCCGGCCGCGGCAACTTCAGCTGAAACACCATCAGATACGAATTCGTCTGCTATCTTTCGAATCACTGGTGACAGTACATCCGGTGGCACCAGATCATGCGATGCTTGCGCTGTGGCAGCCATGAATTGAGTCACATTTCGCTGCTTGGGAGTGAGATATTTCAACAGATACGAGTACACACCGAGTACTGAGAGTTTGTGAACACCGATCAATCGTGAGACCAAGTTGAGAACCTGAATTCGCTGCTCGAGGGTAAACTTATTGCCACTGCCCCGACTCAACGTCTGGCCGAAAAGACGCTCTGCGAAACCCTGCGGATCATGGAGGAGATGAATTGCAGAGAAATTCAGTTGAGTGGGGAGCGCCATTCCTTTTCCTTTCTTTGAGGTCAAATTAGCGTCAACTTAAATACTAAAACAACCTCGTAAATGGCACACCTTTTTCATGGTCCGCATAGCAGCTTCAAGCTTACGCGCTCGTTTTCCCGACTTCTTGTTAACACCAATTCGATGCTTAATTCCAGCAACCTGAGGCTTGTCACCCTCGTCATCATCACTGCTCGCGCCGCTGCTATTATCGTCATCAACCAAACCGCGCTTCTTTCGTTCAGCTTTCTCCCGCTCGCGATCGACCCCGAGGAAGAAACTAACACCCGCGATAGCGACCTTCGTATTTCCATGTAACGCTGCCTGTTTCATAATCTCTACAGTCCGAGGATCATCCCAGATCGAGCGTCGCCACAATTCACGAGTAAGCTTCGCCGCCCATAGTCCATCAGGTGCAGCAGCTGCACCATCAGAAGACTCAAGCAATGTGAATAGAAGTGTCTGAACAGTTCTGTTCAATTTCGGTGCCTTCGTATTACGGTTCGCATGCTTCAATAACCGCACAAGTGTGGCATATATGTCCTTCCTGAACGTCTTTGAATTCGTAGTTGTCAACAGCGGGAAAATAATCTGAATCAACCTTTCAGAAGTAATGCTACCTCTATTCCTCAATAACACCAATGACTGCACTATCTTTTCACGCAGCTCAACCGGTAAAACGGTATGATGCTTCTTGAGAAGATCCGCGAGATCTTCCGGGTATTCTTTGGTTTCGTTGGGGTAGCATGTACAAACCTGGGCTATGAACCCGATTTGATCGAGAAATGCTTCTGTGTCGTGAAACCCGCCTGGATTGGTGGCAAGAATTTCCTTTTGCGTGGCGTAGTGTCTATATTGGACCAGAAATTCCTCTTTATAAGATCTATTAAATATTAGCACCACTCACGCAATAACTGGTCTCCTCGCAAACATTTGTTAACTCCAACATACCCAGGATCTCTGCGAATCAAGTTCTGTAAAAGTGCAATATTGGACGGCAATAACGCCGCTCTCCTTCTTTTCGGCATAATTTACCTACACCGGATTCTGAACGGAACTCTGCAGATGTCAACGTTGGTCTAGTGATGTTAAGTCAACTTACAAAAATTTTGGGAGATTGGAGAATCGCAGACATCAGCTAAACCTATTTTGCACTAGTGTCTAGCTCCTGTGGCTGCAATAATGTGGCTAGTACATTCTGGAGCCCCAGCCGGTAAGGGGTGAGCGTCATAGTGCCCGTAGATGGGAAACAATTCGTAACCTTGCCACGGAATATTGCCTAATGCGCTGGCATAGAACCCGATGAACAGAATAATGCATTAACCGGCCGAAGTCATTTCTGCGACTCCACGGTGAGATCCTTGCTACCTTCAGTTCCTTCGAGCTTCCAGACTCTTATGTCTCTTTCTTCGGACATGTCTTCGGTTTCTATAGCTGACTAAGTTCTACTCATAATTGCGCTCAACGGGGCTCATAACCTTTTGAAATATATTTAGTATAAGAATATATCTATTGAAGAACTCTAAGGCCTCTTTTTGTGCTTGAGATCTTGCCCTTATACATCTTCTACTTCTAAACTCATAAGATCATTTCCAGAGTGCTAGAACATTCCAGTAACTACCTTTTATAGGCTATACATTTCCACAAGATCTACCTAGTTGGAAACCCCACGTACAATCAATATCTCAGAATCTAATTTCAAATTTCCTATCAGTATGTACACCTCCTGCCTCGCAACAAGACGCCATTCTTCAGCCAGTGGAATCAACTATTTCCTGGCCGTAGTCTTCTTCGTTTATTCTCATTTCTCTGTGCCCTTCTTCGCCTATTGTCGTCTTCAGTGTCCGGACGTGGAAGGATAACACTGGCACCTCCCGGTCGCCAATGGAGGACATACCACATTCGCCGGCGTCTTAGCGAAGGATTCGAAAGACGAACTGTAGCATGCGGAGTGTGGTCGGGATCAGGCACACCTGGTAGTTATGTGAAAGCCATTACTGCATTGGCTCAGTGACAAAAACGGTATGGCCATATATCGAGTAGGTTACTTACATAACCAGAGCCTCGTCGAAATGGACGATATTACCATTTAATTCATGATATCGAGAATTATTGTTAATCCATTGCTCGAATTGATCGCCGAAGCTGTCGCGGAACGTTGGACCACAGTTCGGATCGTAGTTGACCTGAACGAACATAATGCACAGCACATGGTTAGGAAGGTAGAAGAGGACAGATGGAAAGCTTGCTCTAAGAGCGATCGAATAGTCATGATCGATGTACTGAACACGATGTTGGTACTGTTCAGATTGATGAATGCTTCTCCTTAATTACGCTCACTGCGATCAATTGCGGCTAGAACTGAAATATAGTGGCTACCACTCATGTATTGCAGTACCGACACTTTCGTCAGATGAAAGCCAAGAAAACCACTTATTTCCGGACTCCATACCCATCCTGTCAAACTTCATTTACTGTTCTGTCTTTGAACCCAACCTACAAATAATTCCACATGATATCATCGTATTAAGTAGGTGTACCGTAAACGAACACAGCAGTATTATTCTCCATTAAAGTCTTTGACAACTTGAAACAATGGATATTGACAGAGTACGTAATTTGAAGGCATGACTTTGCTCCAAACCAGGAGCAATAATAATTTAAAAAATAAAATCATATGGTTACAATATAGTATTTTGTAACAGGAAAGTTGTCTGGTCCATATTCGGCCCTAAACCATCGCCGTCTGGCGCGAATTAAAAACTTTACACTTGAGCCTTCAAAATCAACAACAACCCTTCCTGTAATTCCTCGGGTCTGCTCTGTCATGGAAGAACTAGCTGCATATCATCAAAGTAATCTTCTATACACGCAAGAATATCTTCCAAGGTATAAACCTAGCGCCTACCATCCTGTCTCTTTAGGTGATACTTTCCAGAACGGCGGTTACGTTGTACGTCATAAGTTAGGATGGGGAGGATATTCTACTGTATGGCTTGCATATGACCAGGAGTGCGTCTACTAGAATATCTTTGATATTGCTTTCGCTGACGCGAATAAGCCGAAATGAGTGGGTTTCGATCAAAATTATGACAGCAAATAGCTCACGCGGCTCTCGTGAATGTCGAAATTTACAACTCTTACAGGAGCAAGCCAGAGGCAATCGTGGCTCTCAATATGCTGTCCAGTTACTCGATCACTTTGTCCATCAAGGACCTAACGGAAGCCACCAGTGCCTTGTATTTGAATTGCTTGGTCCCACCATCGACAGAATTCTAGAGGACTACTACGGTTATGGTTCTGAAGATGATCTTGAGCCAGAAATTATCCTTAGAATCTCGAAGCAGCTGCTAGAAGCTATCGCCTTTGTCCATAGTGCTGGCATGGGACATGGAGGTAAGCGTAGGTTATTGGCTATTCTCACGCTTACATACTTTCCGTGCAGACATATTGACTACTGGCACCTGTGGCTAACATTAATGACAGATATAAGTATTAGGAATGTTGCATTCAGCGGCGGTAATTTGTCGAAGGCTACAGAAGAAGAGCTCTTCGATATTCTTGGGACGCCAGAAATTGAAGAATTGATTCGTATCAATGGCAAGCCTTTGGACAAAGGCTTGCCATCCTACCTCGTAAAGGCAGCCGTATGGGACCAATGGATAGACGAAGATGAAGAAGACATCAGGGTAATTGATTTTGGAGAGGCCTTCGTTCAAGGAGAAAAACCGGCAAAGCTTGCTCAACCCGGCCAATTACAAGTACCTGAGACAATTTTTTCGGAATCCTTCGACTACAGAGTTGATTTATGGCGTGCAGGTTGTCTGGTGAGAAGGAGCACTATCCAATTTTCAGAAATAGATACTAATTTATGTCACGTCAGATTTATTCGTTAGTATTTGGAGCAATCCCATTCCAGTACCTGGGGGACACTAATGTTCTGGTTGCTGACATGATAGACTTGGTGGAGAATTTACCCGCGGAATGGGAGAAAAAATGGGAGTACATGACGCAGAACTCCAATTTTACGTCAAAAACTCAAAAAAGTGAGTATTTAAACGTTTCCTACATCATTAGAATACCTATGCGGGTTTCAACTGCCTAAATTTGACTCTCGAGAGATTCAAGCTAATTCGCTAAGATTCTCAGCGTCCACCATCCAGGTTAGAACAAAGATTCAATGAAAGAGTCCACGATGAAGCCCTTAAACCCCTCCTTTTGGTTATACAAGGGTTAATGAGATTTCTGCCCTCGAATCGGATCTCAGCATCCGAGGCCCTTGATATTCTTGGTTCTGGAGCTTGACGATGACAGTAGTCTGGTGCGACTAGCCGGCCCACTCCACAATGTGACCTTCCGCTGACAGTTCACTCAGCCGTCTATGAATGTTAAAGTGATACCACTTATCTTGAATTAATGACAAGGTCAGGGAAAGATAACATAACCACAATGTTTAAAATCGTTAAAGGATTGGGCTTCTGCCTGAACGCCGAATTACAACTATTATTCGCCATGAAGGAAGACTGGAAGCAGGCTATTGCCTGTACTTCTTTTGCTTCACCCCGAACACTGATGGGACCTGTTCCGTTTACGAATGTCCCAAAGACAAGGTGATTCAACATTGTACCTAAATAAATGATGCTTAGGGCCAATATCAAAAGTGCCAGTGGAAAGGTACCCCGGGAGGTTTAGGGTCCGTTTAGCACTAATTCCTCAAGTAACGTGATCTGCAACTAACGGATAGACTGGCTTATTTTGGTGGAGGCGGTAAGGAGGACGTTCCTAAATGGGAAGCAACCCTTGCCCTCAGCAGCTGGGTTGGTACCCGGTGGTGACGCTACGGAGTACTAAAGTTCGATTC
>JAJLTN010000553.1:191343-205167 GCA_030568215.1 Lipomyces kockii | reverse complement strand
GGAGGGTGGTAAACGAAAATCCATGCCGTAATTCAATAAAAGCGTCTCTCGTAATCATCTTGCAGCTGAATACTGATCCCAAGCAGGTGTCTTCGGGGTTGTTAGACTTTGATGCCCACCTTCTTAGCCACAGTAGTATGCCCCCGGATATGCATGTTATCCCGAGTTTGTATACTGGAGGAAGAAACCTAGGGAGCGGTAAACCCGGCCCAATAGCGGATATGTCGAGCAATTTTAGCTAGGGAGACGCATTATTTCCTAACCGGGTAACTCCTCTAGCCCGCGCAAGAACGCAGGCGAGAACTAGCTAACTCCGGCCCCCGGTTACTGGGAGGGGTGGAGTTATTCCTTCCGACCCTTTAATATCTTTTACTTTAATCCTTTAGTCCGATAAGAGAGTACTCTGGACTTATCTTGAACGATCGAGGTCTTTTGAGGCAAAATAATTAGCATATTGACCAGTTTGCATGATTCCTTTGGCATTGCCTGTAAAGACGACAGACAAGAAAGACAACTGTACCTACAATATTTCGCGATGGAGCCAGCTTCATACCGAAGGACCACGACTAGTCGAGAGTACACATACAGTTACTATGTTTCGCGAACTAGAGGAGAAAGGGGTACGATTATCCTACTTCATGGCTTTCCAGAATACGCAGATATGTGGGCAGACCAGGTCAAAGCCTTGGAAAGTCTTGGATATACCTGCATTGCGCCGGATCTCTTGGGTTATGGGGGCACCTCGAAACCAATCGAAACAGAAGCATATAATAGTGAAGGTCAGAGTCAAGACATTGTCGACATCATGGATACTGAAGAAGTCGAAAATGCTATCTTTATTGGCCATGATTGGGGTTGTTATCTTGCTGGACGCTTTGCCAACTGGCAACCTACGAAGATTCTTGGTCTTGTGCTCACCAATGTCTCCTACCGCCCATCCGCTAAGCTAGACCTTGACGCAGTTAATGAACAGCTGAAAGCAACTTTCGGATATGAAGTATTCGGATACTGGAAATGGATCGCCTCAGTGGATGCCCCAAAACTTCTAGAGTCTCGCCTAGAGTCTCTATTCTCTCTTCTTTTTGCAAAAGATGCCGGTATCTGGAAGGTAGGCGAGCCTGGTCACTTGTACTTTTGCTCAATCCAAAGTCATCTAACTCCACGTAGACAGATTTTACGCCAACAGGAAAGCTCGAAGAGTGGCTCGAGGCCGATAGAAGGGTGCCAGAGGCCGACTTTATAGACAACAAAGTTAAGACTGCCTTAATCTCGCGATGGCGAGCAGATGGATTTGACGGAAAATTAGGCTGGTACCGCGTTATGACAGAGAACGTTAACTGGAAACATGAACAAAAGCTCGCAATGGCAGCCTTCAGACTGTCAATTCCAGTTCTCTTTATCGGAGGTACTAGAGACGCCCCTGCACCGGCCGCTCTAGGTGAGCTTGTCACAAAAGGTTTGTGCGAAGACTACACGGGTGTTGTTATAGACAGCTGTCACTGGATGTTGAGAGAGAAGCCCGATGAATGGCTAGATATTGTGAAGCCATGGCTCCTCGCAAAGTTTTAGGTGGAATGTGCCTACAATTGCTTCATCCAAACCCTTGAATGCACTTGCTTTAATATCTTTATTTCTTCCCGCTGTACCGTCGACCTCGCTCTCATAACCTACTACATCCAATATGTGCTCAAATAGTATCTCCATCGGTACACCTCTAATATCTCTATTGCAGCCCATTACTTGCCCTCTCGCCTTCGCTTAATCTCATTTGACAGCAATGCCGTATCCCAGTACAACTTCACATTGAAGAACTGCAGCCCATCGAACCCGTCCTCCGACTCACTGTCCCTGATCTCGAAAACAAATAATCGCGGCACCGATATTGCCTTTGGATCACCCTTTACAAAATATTTCACCATGGTTTCAACCATAGCAGTATACAGTGTTTTGCCTTCGGTTGACTCATCGATAACGACAAAGCTCATTCCTTCTAGTGAGACTTTGTTGAAGGGAGAAAAAAGCTTGAGCATCCACGTCTTGATAGCTGTCGCTCCGTTGTAAGTGACATTTGTAGTGTCAAAGAAGACTGCATTAGGGTTGTAGAATTTTGTAGGAGAGTAAGGAAGTGAGAGATCATCGCTGACTGCTTTGATATATTGGTGGACGAAGCGGAGAGCGCGGTTCTCTTTGGTATGTTGGTCGAAATTGCCCATGTGTCTAAAAACTACGGCTGTCATGTTGGGGGATTGGTATATTTGCAAAATGTACTGCACGGCGGATACATATCCATGTTCAAGAAAGGTGTATTTAAGGCAGTTTCGCGGGACAGGGGTTGTGCACTCCTTCCCACACTAATGCAGTATAGTAATGAACGTGCATGAGACCCTTTTACCCATTTAGGAAATTCTCTATAAATAATGAGAGAAACGGGTCAGCCCGCCGGAACTTAAAATTTCCAATTGAAGAGAAATATACGGCCGTGATATATCTATTAAAGCATCCCCCCTCAATGCCCTACTCCCTGTTGTATACATTACGTCTTCTAACCAATTAGTCTTACATTATTTGTTTTCATCAAGTATAACAGCAAATATGGTTCATCCAGATGTTTTTTACGAGCCACCCAAGGGCGAAAAGTCTGGACTGCCTCATGATCCTTTTAAAAGCTTTGTGATTCCTCGACCCATCGGGTGGATTAGCAGTACCAGTGCCGACGGCATCGATAACCTAGGACCCTTTAGCCAGTTCAATAATGTCTCTTTTGACCCTCCTACGATCATGTTTATCGGCCATCAGTCAGTGTACAAACGCCGAAGCAAGGACTCTGTTGTCAATGCACGAGAGACTGGCGAATTCGTCTGGAACATGGCGACGTACGTTACATGAAACTATACTCTAGGCAGCAATTTTACTGACCACGATCCAGTTATGATACTCGAGCGGCTGTTAATGCATCATCTCTCGAGTCGTGGGATGACGAATTCCCTCTTGCCCGGTTGACTAAAGCCCCTAGTCGCGTTGTCAAGCCACCTCGTGTGGCTGAATCTCCTGTCCAATTTGAATGCAAAACTCACTCAATCGTTCGAGTGCAAGGCGATTCTCTGGTTGGCCATTCTGACATCGTTATTGGGCGAGTAGTGGCTATCCATGTAAAGGGCGAGTACATTACAGCGGATGGGGTACGTAAGCACCCTCACTCGCTTAGGCCAAGAACTAACTGGTAAAGCTTTTTGATGTTCTTAAGGCAGCTCCTCTGGCCCGTCTGGGTTACCATCAATACACTGCCATAACCCACGTCTTTGATATGAAAATGCCGTTCATGGCTGATGATAATGTTAGCGGTAACATTCTCGGTGGTGAGACTGGGGCATCCGATGTGGAGTTATACCGAACCAAGGATCATAGGTCTGAGGCAGAGAGGAGGGCAGAAGAAAGGAAGCAGCAGGACCGTGAAGATAGATAAATTGGCAGCAGTTGCCACTCGAAATATGAGGAAGCTTAGATTATTCCCAGAACGAAGGCTGAACAGGCTCTTTTTACGGCTAGTACCAGGCGTTTGTTTAAGTTTCGCTTGATTGCTGCTCAAGTGGGCCGAGTACGTCTTCGGGGTACGTATTAGGTCCTGAGTCTACACGCAATATCGCTGTATATTTCGGTCAGACAGCCGCTACAAGCGGAACATCGCTGGCGAAACAGTGCGCTGTCTAAACTCATAATGAGAGGCAAAGGCCGCCAGTGAATTATTCGATGACGCCCCCCATATGTCAGACATGACAAATTCAGCAAGCTTGCCCTGGTACAGTGTTACAATAAGTGTCCGCTTGTCCCAACTGTGAAATGCTGGTGCTAAGCAGGATCTGTAGATAGACGTAGGCGATGAGGACAATTACACCCAGATCAATTGTGCTAGTCTAATTTAGATAATCATTTAGTTCGCCACGACAAATGCCAAAGAGATAAACTGGCAATCCTACATGGCCTTGAAATACAGCACTAAAATTATATTGAGAAGTAATAAAATGTATCTTCCATTCATAGAGTTCCTGATAAAGCTATTTATACCTGTCTACGCACATTCCTTTGTCTGAAGCTTGGCCCATTCATGGTCTAGAATACCCATCGTAATAATATCCCACCACTTCCCATCATACCAACAGCTCTCCCGCTCTCTGCCCTCCACTATAAAACCCAGCCCTTATACAATTTCTGAGCCTTCGTGTTATACTCATATATGTGGAAATGTGTAGAACACTCTAGCCTAAGATCGTAGATTGTGAAATATTCTAGCAATATGTAACGATGACGCAATTGGGTATTCATGGAATGTCTAGAAGGTTCCAGAAGACAAAGTCCTAAGTATATATAGATGTCATAGGAACCTGTAGTTTATGCGTGTCTGTAGTGTGCGTCAATATAGTCATATATTTCAACAATATACTTCCAATCCGACCCTGTGCAGTCCAGCCATCCTGAATGCCCAGCGCAGGATCCATTTGATCGCTTCGGGCCCGTATCTATTGCCATGATATTCCTTAGCAATAAAGATTCTCATATGTGTCGACCTATGGTGCGCGAGGCGAGCAGAAAGTGATTTTCTCAAATTGATGAATCCCACTGGTGTCGCAGTGTGCTTCCTGCCCTGCTTCTCATTCTCGTCACCTCTCGACTCATGATCATCGACGGATAAGGACATCGGTTCCGGGATCTTGCAGATCGCAACATAAAGCACCGAGCTCTCGAGCATACCTTTCCGTGCCTCTACTATGTTTACGGCACTCAGGGGACAAGGAAGAACATTACTTCCGTTGATAAATATTTCTGGATCAGTGAGGACGGAGAGTAAAAATTCGTCGTCCCCGGGAACGTCGAAGGCGCGATAGAGCAGACGCTCTGAGCGCCAGGTGTCCTTCATTGTGCACTTTTGTGCTGGTAAGGTGCATAGAATCTTGTTAGTCGCCGCTCGCATTGGAACATTATAAAGGTGCTCGTTGATTCTTAATAAGAACGGCGCCATCAAAATCACACCATAGGCAGTACTTTGCTAGGGGGCTTCCCATAGATTGTTAGCAAACGGATCTCGTATATACCTGGCATACTGTGGAAATATGTAGAACACTCTAGCCTAAGATCGTAGATTGTGGAATATTCTAGTAATATGTAACGATGACGCAATTGGGTATTCATGGAATGTCTAGAAGGTTCCAGAAGACCAAGTCCTAAGTATATATAGAGGTCATAGGAACCTGTAGTTTATGTGTGTCTGTTTAGCGTGCGTCAATATAGTCATATATTTCAACACATACATGTGGCACAGTCTTGTCGGCGCTAGACTAAAGACCTGAATAGGCATTAACTTAACTTAAGTTAAGAGCTTACGTTATTAAAGAGGTGGCAAATAAGTATAATACAGGGCAAAAATTGATTGGCATTCAATGGTCACCATACTTAGTCTCTGGCTCACAACTTCTGCACGGCGCTGTGTAAGAAAGCTTGGTCTTACCCTTGCAAAACCTAAGAGATGGCACTGTGGCGCAGGTATACAAGCTGTACTCGCTAAATAATCCAGAAGCAGTTAGTTACGAGGATTTAGCTAAGTCCTACGTAGATTTAGCTATCCCCTTTTTATCCACAGAGTATTGCGAGTCGTCACCCGCTACTCTTCGCTAAGCTAGCTTGTCGCTAAGCTAGCTTGGTTGCTTGGCCACTTTGGTTGATTTACCCAAAGATAAATAGGATTCCCGGTCAACCCTTGTGCACGACACCGTCTGGTATACGATCGCGGCGAATTAACCTCGCTCTCTACAGTGCCGGTCAACGAGTCTCCATTTACGAGCTGCGTCCTAACTTCCAATACGGATGACGGACGATTCTCACTACTGCCTTGTGTAACACAAATACAGTGTGTATTTTAGTTAGTCTCCTCCGTATCTCTCAATTAGGAAATATTCGCAATAATATCGCAAAGATGGAAAATGCATAGTCGTTGCAAAGTTGAAATGAATACCCCATTCTCCTGAATAGGAAATCTTTAGTATGTCTACATGCAGAGCGTGAAATACGTGGCCGTTTTGAGGCTTAAATTAGAATGATACTCTGCACAGTGGAAGGATGGCGGCAGGAGGCAAACCCAGGGGTCCCTTACGAGATATAGACGTTCCAATGAGCTTTATGCAACAGCGAGCTAGACCCTACCGCCAAATATAGAAATTTGCCTATTCAGGTCTTTAGTCTAGCACCAACGTCAATGCAGAGGGTATTACGCCTGTCGGCCTCCGATGTCTTTAACATGATTACTATTCAGAACCTTGGACCTCCTCCCAATCTCTCGCGCGGAGGTAGCGTCTCAATGACGCACGCGTTATGACGCGGTCTACAACAGTGATTTAATTAGCTGCGGCAAAAGAATTGGAAATACTATCTACTGGTATTATTAATTAAAGCTGAGGTATAGTACCTATATATGGACCTTCAGACACACTTTCCTGCACACTTCAACAACAGACAGCCGAACAACCTCTCAGTGTCACGGGAACATCGAATAAAATCCTCCAAGTCAGTTTTCATATTCAAATAAACAATCATCATAATCGGAAATATTTTTATATCGCTTTAATATTTACTTTAACCGCCATGTCGACCTCAAAGCAGACAACGGTCCTAGTAATTGGCGGTACCGGCGCTCAGGGTATGCCGGTCGTGAAAGGTATCTTGGTTTGCAACCACCCAAATCTTCATCATAATTAACTCTTGCAGCTCTGGCCCAAGACAACAAATACACCATTAAAGTCCTAACCCGGACAGCCACTTCCTCCGCAGCAACCGAGCTTGCTGCCCTACCTCGAGTGACTATTATTTCAGGCGGTGGATACGACGAAGCAACCTTGCACTCAGCATTCCAAGGCATCGACTATGCATTTGTGAACACTAATGGATTTGCAATCGGTGAAAAATCGGAGATCTACTGGGGCATCCGCATGTTTGAGATCGCCGCTGAGCACGGAGTTAAACACTTCGTCTGGGCGAACTTGGATTCATCCTACAAGCTGAGTGGGTGGAAACCACAGTTCAGAACTGGACACTTCGATAGCAAGAACAAAGTTGCGGATTGGATTAGTGCCCAGGGGAAGGAAGGATCAATGAAGTGGAGCGTGTTAACGAGTTGCATGTACCTGGAGATGTTCTCCGAACTTCTTGCGCCATTTAAGGAGATCATTGACGGGGAGAATGTGTTTGTCTTCAAGGCTCCTGTCGGGAGCGGAACGCCTCCTATGATTCACTTGGATGATTTAGGACGCTATGGCAAGTGGCTGTTCGATCACCCGGAGAAGGCCAATGGCCTGAACCTGAAAATTGCAACAGAGCAGGTGGGGTGGGAAAATGTGGCGAAGAGCTTCACGGAAGTCACTGGGAAGAAGGCTATTTTCAAAGATATTACGTTAGATGATTATTTTGCGCTTCCTCTGTTCGCGAATCCGGAAGCAAGAGTTGGTCATTCGGTCGAACACGGTGACCCAACGCTTCAGACGTATAGGCAGAACTTTTCTGGGTTCTGGAATACGTGGAAGGAGAGCGTTCTCGTTAGAGATTATGCTTTATTGGATGAGATTCTACCGACGAGAGTGAAAAGCGTTGCAGAGTGGATGAAATTGATTGGGTACTCTGGGGAGAGGGGGTCAGTACTGAAGGATTACCGCGATACAAGGTGACATATGGTTCTCGACAAAATCTTTGTATGTTGAGATTTATAGGGGTTGGTAAAATTGCTACCGATTACTTCTTCTCCCGTCCGTTTAATCTCGTTCGAATAAGTAGGGCAGAGAGAGGTCATCACTGACAGCTGCAATGTACTTGTGAACGAAACGGAGAGCGCGGTTTTCTTTTGTGTGGGTATCGAAATCTCCTTTGTGTTTGAAGATAATGGCGGCCATGTTGACAGATTGAAGGATTTGACAATCAAAAGCTTGTGAGAATATAATAATGCCTCACAGTGCGTAGAAACGTATGAAGAAGAAGACTTGTATTTGGGAACCCAGAGTCTTGAAATATTCAGTAGAGTCTATAATTTTTACGGCACTAAGATTGTATAGTGATGAGCGTGCATCGTTCTACCTAGGTCTATAAAGCTCAGTAATCATAGAACTCGCTAAATTTACTTATGTCTCTTAAATAGACAGCACCGTACATATTGTCAGAAGTATATGATGATAATGCAAGCTCCATTGGACAGAGAGAGTGTAAAGATAAGACTACCTCGGCTTATTATGTAATTACTCTATACATACGGGGATCATTGAACCGAGATAGTATAATATTTACATTCCCTGATAGTGATTAGAAATCTCTTCTAATATCCGTCACCTATATAAAGGGATATCGCCCTGCGGAATGTTGTGTCTGCGCTTTCGTAACACATTCAAATATCACTCATCTTTCCATATCTTACCCCATCTGTTCCCATTGAATCCACCAATATGGTCCGTCCAGATCTGTGTTACGAGCCGCCCAAACGCGAGAAGTCTGGGCTGCCTCATGACCCTTTTAAAAGCTTTGTGATTCCTCGACCAATTGGATGGATTAGCACTACTAGCGCTGAGGGCATCGATATCTTGGACCCTTCAGTCAATCCAATAATGTGTCGTTTGATCCCCCTACACATGTTTATTGGACATCAGTCACCCTACAAACGCCGAAGCAAAGACTCTGTCGTTAATGCAAGGGATACTGGAGAATTTGTTTGGAACATGGCAACGTGCGTATTATGGAACTCTCTTTTTTGCCTCGGCTCTTTCTAACTGTGGTCTAGTTATGATACGAGAGAGGCGCTAAATGCATCCTCTCTGGAGTCTTGGGATGATGAATTCCCTATTGCTGGTGTGACCAAAGCTCTCAGTCGGGTTGTCAAGCCTCCTCGTGTGGCAAAGTCCCCTGTTCAGTTTGAATGCAAGATCCATTCAGTCGTTCGAGTTCAAGGTGACTCACTAGTTGGACATTCTGATATTGTCATTGGACGAGTGGTGGCAATCCACGTAAAAGGCGAATATATTACGGCGGATAGAGTATGCGCACCATTGATAGCACCCCTTTGTTAAGTAACTGACATACGCAGTTTTTCGATGTCCTGAAGGCAGTTCCTCTTGCTCGCCTTAGCTACCATCAATATACCGCCATTACTCACGTGTTTGATATGATGATGCCATTCATGCCTGATGATAATATTAGCGGTAACATCCTAGGAGGGGAGTCGGGTCTTTCGGATGCCGAATTGTACAGAACCAAGGACAAGAGGTCCGAGAGGGAGAGGAGAGATGAAGAAAAGAAGCGGCGGGATGTCCTAACAGAACGGAATAAGCTGGTGAAGGAGAGGGGTCGAAGGGAGAGTTGCTGGCCGATGGAGGAGCTTGGGAATAAGGAAGCGAGAACGCTAGCTAGGACGTTAAAAGTACGGCTACATATGCACTGCCTCTTTGCGTAAGTTCCACGCGGATAAAGATAATCGAAGACCTGTGACAGCTTCATGGAGATGGTAGGATTTTAATTCATTGCAACTTAATATGCTCTCTTGAATTGGCAGTTTGTGATTTAACATCGCTAGATCTCTAGTTTCGGTAACTCATCAAATCACCCAAAGTTGGGGCAGTGGTCCGACTTGCGTGCCGTTCAGCCCACAATTAATGACTCTGCCTTTATATATGCTGAACTTGTGGCCAGAGCTGCGCTGATATCACAGTGGCCAATCTTATCTTTTGTGATTATGCTGCGAGGCTACTGAGCTATTCGGGCCGCTGACACTTGTTTAATCAATTGGGTTCTAGTCAACGGGATCCTCCTCGACCATGTCGAATCCATTTGCACCACATAGTACTCGAGAGACTATCCGTTGGGCCAAGTGTTTAGCTATTGGGCTTCAGAGAGGCTTTCTAAAGCAGCCTAAGCAGGATTCATTGTGGGTTACAAAACCACTTTTGTTCGCTCTGAAGAAGAGGATAATAGTTCTTGTAGTTCAGAGGAATCAGCAGAGTCTATTTATTCCAATATGTAATCAATGTGCATTGATTTATGTAGTAGTAGTAGTAGTAGTAGTAGTAGTAGTCTATTACGCCCCGCTAAGCCTTAAAGGACACTAGTCTAGTTGCATATTTCGCTTCCTTCGCTTCAGCCAATAATCTCGTCAAAGCCCCTACAATACGTACGCTGTACCTTTACCTTCAACCCAAAACCCTTTTCCAAAAACCTTTCATCTTCTACGGGGTCTCGTGCGTTAGTTAATAGCAAGTGGGCTTGAAGATAATTCCTCCAAGTGTTCAACGTCCTATCTACAGTGGTTGAGGCGAGACCTGCTGGGTCACGAGAGTGCGTGGGGTGGTTATTTGGGGAGATGTTGAAAAAAAGGAAAAAGAGGGGGTGTGGTTAAAAATAAAAATCACTACTGGGCTGTGACTTGCTGCTGTCTGTTTCACTTCTCTGTCGAGTCGGCCTGTGGCCATGGCGTACTTCAAAGCGGCTCGGACAGCTTCTATGTTGGGTTTCCACGTGGGCGGATCGGATGCTGCTTTCCCTCCCAAATAATACGAGAGGCTGCCTCTTCTTCTGGTCTCCGTTTGTCCTGATAGGCAATCCCGGTGCGTGACCCACAATGATCAATTGAAGAGAAAGTGCTCGAAAATTTCGCTAGCTTGTCCGCAGGCGCACTGATCGGTGTCAGCCACGCCAATGTGATGTAGGTACCCGTTGAGTCGCCATGCCCGTCTGCAGATGTGCCAGTACACATGCTTCTTTCCGTCCGAAGGCATCATTATCACACGTGATTTTGACGAACTGCTCAAAAAATTTGCTTTGAGGCAGTGGATCGTCGGAAAGTCATGATTGCTGACCATATTGCATATATTGACCACTCAATAAGCCTAAGCGAGCATTTCATGTAAATATAATGAAAGTGATATGCAATAATAAAGCAGCCCTGAGCTCTATCCAAGACCGATGTGGTCCAAAAACCATCCGAAAAACTACAGGAAAGACGCATGGTATTCAGACGTATGGCTTCTTAGCAGCGGCAAGTATTGTTCTAGTCCGCTCCTTGCGTCGTTTGTTCCCCACCTTCTTGCGCTCCTCAACTATCGCATTCTTTCGCGCTACTTCGGGATCTGTGAAATCCGTGAGCAGGACGGTCATCTTTGACTTCTTATCCTGCGCATATTTGTTGTGCATGGCCTTGATTGGACAATAGCTTTTGTCT
Organism: Lipomyces kockii; assembly: GCA_030568215.1. NCBI lineage: Eukaryota > Fungi > Ascomycota > Lipomycetes > Lipomycetales > Lipomycetaceae > Lipomyces > Lipomyces kockii. Next base: position 193,934 of record JAJLTN010000553.1, on the reverse strand, counting down.
TTCTTGATAAGCTTGTCACCGACTGTGCGTTGTGTCTTCGCAGATTCGGAATCCCCTATGGCAGGAGGCTTCATGACAAAGAAATTCTCAAAATCGTTGTCTGTAGCGTCGTTGTCGACGGATTGGACAGGGCATCGATTGCAGAAGAACTGGCTTTTATCACGAGCAGGCACATTTGTCAACCGATGAGTGTGTTCATGCCCGTGATACGCGTTGATGGCGACTTCCACATAGTGCGACGTGATGATCGCTCTCGCATGCGTTGCGGGGGAGACGATATTGGTTCGACGACGCTTGAGCCTCATTGTCGATGATAACATCAGAGTATTCGTAAGGACAGCCATTCCGGCGGAGTTAGCCCGTTAGTGCTGACAGTTCTTCAGTGCGGTGAATGTTGAATAATGATCGTGACACAGCATAGATGGCAAGGGCGATCTTGCGGGGCAAGAGCATGAAATTGCAGAACAACGGCTGGAAACTGATTAAGTTACCTCGGTAGTGCGTTACTTCACGCGCGGTGCTTATACAAGGACCTCAGATATCTCAGACTTTTGCTAAGCAAACACAAGGAGAAAATTATGGAGATAACCAGCGACACAGTAAAATAAAATTGGCAACGCGAGTAATTATCATATAGTACACCTCCATATCCCACCTAATAACACTTTTAGCAAGCGACGCGTTCATTGAAGCCGTTGCCGCGTCACTTCGCGGAGCTTGATTTAAATGTGGACGAGTCGGGCTTACATGCCAGCGTCTAAAATCACCCTGCACGTTTGGATTTGAGCTCTGTGAGCGGACCTTCCAGAAGCATGGAATCCAACTCATAGTTCTCAATTGAAGTCCATCCGCAGACGAGTACGCGTCCCCGGAATTCACAGAAGACCTTCTTGCAATTACTTTCTTCGCCAAAAAAAAAATATACGCCCGGAAAATACGCTTCTTTCAACAACGTCGCACGAGGAAACACTGAGACAGTGGTTGGGACACAGCGCTACTACATAGACAACAACGCTGCAGCGTTGGTCCGTGAGGGGATGAAACCACCACAGACGAAACACTAACCGCGAAACATATACATTAAACGATAATGAGAAGTGGTTGGATGAATACGTCTACGATTTGAAGGACGCGGCGATTAGGGACTTCATAAAAATTGTAGAGGGATAGTTATGGCAAAATATAAGAAAGATAAGAAGCCATTGACTTTGAAGTTCCGATCGAAAAAAGCTCCAACACAGAGCCTCTCGGCCCTGAAGAAGAAGTGGGACCGTGGTGAGCGGTCTTTTAGTTCATTTATCTGCTCACCGTCAAAGATGGCTGCGGCAGAGTCATTACCCACCATTTTAACGAGAGATTCGAGGCTCCTGAGGAAGCGGTGTTGGGTCCTTACTTTCTCATCACCCACCACCAATAAAGGGAAATAGAAAAGGAAAGGTGCAACACGCGTTTTGTTTTTACTGATCCCGGTGTTCGTACCTTTCTGATGTGCTACGACTCGAACGAGAACGTAGTTGAGGTAGGGAGGGGTGCTGTGGTGAGGGTCTCGAGGCTGCTGCACCACCGTCGGAAGTTACAATGGCGGCTGGCGGCTCTTCGGAACCACTAAAAACGGCAAAGCCTTTAAAGGGGCTATATCCGGCTGGGTGAGCGAATCAATCACCTAGTCGAGGACATGCACAAGAAGGCGACGACATTTCTGTGCGCCAATTACGACAGTATATTCCTCCCGAAGCTCAACTTCGACACGTGCCGGAAATTCAACAGGAAGTCAAAGGTGTGTATGGCCACCCCTGGCCACGGTACCTTTGTTTGATCGAATTGCCATGAAGGCAGAGCAGTTTGAGCAGACGCGAGTGATGGAAGTTAAAGAGTAGTAGATGTGCCAGACGTGCTCCTGTTGTGGGTGGATAAATCACGTCTTGGGGTGTGAGGGTGGAGGGTCTTAAGGTCAGAGCCGAAGGTTTGCACTATAGGTTACGCTAGCTGGAAAGCAAGTAACTGTATATTTTAGAATATTAACTATGAGGACTCGACGGGGACCAGCGTGTTTTTATGTGCATTCCTGCTCCCCGGCCGAGCCTCTACAACCAATGAAAACTTTTCTAATCGAAACAAAACAGGCCAATAAAAAGAACGCATACAAAGAATCGAAGCAAAGCACCTGGGAATCCGAGCGGAAGGAGCGTAGCCTGGGAGTCCGAGATCCGAGGACTCTTGGGCGGAGGACACCGAAGATTTGGTGGTAGCCGATGAAGTACGAGACCCTCAGGACTGATAGTCAGGGGTTTCCTCCTGACATGGGGCGATGCACCTCGATCTTTGACCGCGACTTCAATGCTTCCAAAAACATCATTCTCGAGTACTTCACTGAGTGCATGATGTCAAGTGGCAGCATCTCTTGGGATCCTGCCACACAGGGCTGTTGCGGATACGGATATCCGCAACAATTTTCCATATCCGTATCCGCCATCCGCCAATTCAAAATTGGGAGATATGTATCCGCATCCGCATCCGCCAGATATCCGTCGGATATCCGCCAAATCCGCCAATCCGCCTGATAATTTAGCAAATTAATCGAGATAATCTAC